>CM070793.1:6489388-6651888 GCA_036346955.1 Dipus sagitta | reverse complement strand
ATTATTAATTTTATTTTATTTTTATTTTTTTAAATTTTGAGTCAGGACCTAGTTAGGCATTATCTTAGCTCTTACATCCCAGGACCGGAAGGCCTTATCTTAGCTGTTCTAGCTATGCCTGAGCACCACAGGGGCCCAAAGTCCTTTGCTGGTCACCCTCTTGCTCTTCAATTAAGAATAGCCTGAGCCGGGTGTGGTGGCGCACGCCTTTAATCCCAGCACTCAGGAGGCAGAGGTAGGAGGATCACCGTGAGTTCGAGGCCACCCTGAAACTACATAGTGAGTTGCAGGCCAGCCTGGGCTAGAATGAAACCCTACTTTGAAAAACAAAAACAAACAAACAAACACAAAAATTCTAGTTGGTCTTAGTCCTGGTCCAACAGAATCTAATGACCTAAAATCTATCTTGAAGGTACTTTACAGCAGTTTCAGTGTTATTACCTTGGGTCCTTATCTCAGAATCAGCCATGCACAGCTGGTGCCTACAGGTCTCTGTTGCCTTGGGAATAATTTTTGTGTCTTCTTTGCTCATAAATCAAGCCTGCCATTCCTGGGATCTAAGTTAACAAAAGGGGACAAAGACAGATGTAGAACACAAAACCTAGAAGGATACAAATGAGATAGGGCCAGAAACAAAATGGAGTTCAGATGGTCAGTAATTGGGCCATCATTCTGAGAGGAGAGGGCTGCAGTCAGAGTGACTGGACCCTTAAGGTAAAAAAGGCACGTAACTCTGTACTTGTTAAAAAAAAAAAAAATCAATGGTGAGGCTGGAGAGATGGCTTAACGGTTAAGACACTTGCCTGTGAAGCCTAAGGAACCATGTTCGATTCCCCAGAACCCATGTAAGCCAGATGCACATGGTGGCCTATGAGTCTGGACTTTGTTTGCAGTGGCTGGATGCTCTGGCGCACCCATTCTCTCTCTCTCTCTCTCTCTCTCTCTCTCTCTCACACACACACACACACAAAATGGATAAATAATAATTAAAAAAAAATCAAGAGCCAAAGGAAGGGTATCACTCTTTACAATGCAACCACCCAGACAGAAATTGCCCTTGATATCCATGACCTCACAGTGCCTGGGAACAACTTCACAAGACCCTCACTCATAATAGGAGAAAAAGACGATGACATCAGAATAAAAGAGAGATTAACGGAGAGAGGGAGGGGATATGATGGAGAGCGGAGTTGTTAAAGGGAAAATGGGTGAGGGGAGGGATATATCATGGTTTATTGTCTATAAGTATAGAAGTGGTCAATAAAAAAAAAGAACTTGTCAATACAAAAAATTTTTTTAATCAACAATGATCTGACTCCCCCCCACCCCCGCCCAGGTGGTGACTCACTCTAGCCCAGGCTGACTGGTGACTCACTCTAGCCCAGGCTGGAATTCACTCTGTAGTCTCAGGGTGGCCTCAAACTCACAGTGATCCTCCTACATCTGCCTCCCAAGTGCTGGAATTAAAAGCAGGTACCATGAATAAAAAAATAAAAATTAGAAAAAATGGGGCTGGAGAAGTGGCTTAGTGGTTAAGTGCTTGCCTGTGAAGTCTAAGGACCCCAGTTCAAGGCTCGATTCCCCAAGACCCACGTTAGCCAGATGCACAAGGGGGCCCATGCGTCTGGAGTTCGTTTGCAGTGGCTGGAGGCCCTGGCACGCCCATTCTCTCTCTCTCTGCCTCTCTCTCTCTCTCTCTCTCTCTCTCTCTCTCTGTCACTCTCAAATTAAATAAAAATGAACAAAAAATAATAATAAAAGCATGTGCCACCACCACTGGCTATGATCTCGCTTTTTTTTATTGACAACTTCCATAATTATAAACAATACCCCTTGGTAATACCCTCCCTCCCCACACTTTCCCCTTTGAAACTCCACTCTCCATCATATCCCCTCCCCCTCTCAATTATTCTCTTTTATTTTTGGCCAAATTTAAGGCTGGCAGGGTCCACCATTGAGTATCTCCACTGGTGATTTCTCTCTCTCCCATTGAACTGCATGCAGTGTAGCTTCTTCCAGCTTTCTGTCAGCTGGTCTACATGGAGGAGGTTATCAGCTCAGTTCCAGCAGGGTTTCTCAGTGGCCTTGCAGCCCAGGTATGTGGAGTCTTCAGCAATAGGGTCTTACCATCTATTCCTGGTGGGAAACCAAGGGCCTCAGCAATGGCCTGTAATGTTTTGGGGGCATCAGGAACCTCTCTGGCCAACAACTCACTGGAAGGTATCCCATCCCTGGCACTGAAAATGTTCTAGTAACAATCTATGGCTCCTGTGTGTTCCATTGTCCAAAAATGTAGGTTTTCATATAACTTATTTATATCCTCTTAGATTTTAATTAGCCCTCCTCCACCTTTCCATTACTCAATCTCTTCCCCTGACCTCACTTAGGCCTTTTCACCCCCATTAACCTATTCTTCTACTTACATATATACAGTAACATCCTATTAAGTCCCCCCTCCCTTCCTTTCTATTCCCTTTATATCTCTTTTCTAGCTTACTAGACTATGCTACTGAGTTTTCTTCCTACTCACACTGAAGTCCAATCATTTGCAGCTAGGATCCACATATGAGAGAGAACATGTGACATTTGGCTTTCTGGGCCTGGGTTACCTCACTTAGTATAATCCTTTCCAGATCCATCCATTTTCCTGCAAATTTTATAATGTCATTTTTCTTTACCTCTGAGTAGAACTCCATTGTATAAATGTGCCATATCTTCATTATCCACTCATCAGTTGAGGGACATCTAGGCTGGTTCCATTTCCTAGCTATTGTGAATAGAGCAGCAATAAACATGGTTGAGCAAGTATCTCTAATGTAGTGAGATGAGTCCTTAGGATATATGCCTAGGAGGGCTATAGCTGGGTCATATAGTAGATCAATTTTTATGTCGTAGGAACTTGCTGGGATTAGCAAGTGTGAAGGAAATGAACTTCTTTGAACTCTTTTCTTCCAAGATAGCCAGCTCAAGTATCTGACTGCCCTGGAGTTATTGAACACTGGAGTGGGGGGCAGTCTCTGGGCAGACATTTTGGTGGTCAACAGAAGTATGGTGAAGCTGGGCATGGTGGCGCATGCCTTTAATCCCAGCACTCGGGAGGCAGAGGTAGGAGGATCGCTATGAGTTCGAGGCCACCCTGAGACTACATAGTGAATTCCAGGTCTGCCTGAGTTAAAGTGAGACCTTACCTGGAAGAAGTATGATGAATTCCTCCAAACCTCAATAGAGACATTTGCCAACTCCTTCAAGGAGTTGCTTGCATAGACCAATGCACAAAGTGACGCATGTGAGGGGGGTTGTGCTGGAAGGCCTGTTCTCTCTCTCTCCCTCTCTCTCTCTGCCTCTTTCTTACCACCTCTCAAATAAATAAAAATCTTTATATTTTGGGCTGGAGGGATAGCTCAGTAGGTTAAGGCGTTATCCTGCAAAGCCAAAGGACCCAGGTTCAATTCCCCAGGACCCACGTAAGCCAGATGCACAAGGTGATGCTGCATGCGTCTGGAGGTGGTTTGCAGCGGCTGGAAGCCCTGGAGCACCCATTCTCTCTCTCTCTGTCTCTAATAAGTAAATAAAAATAAATAAAATTTAAAAATATTTATATTTAAATATTACATAAAAATATGAAGGGCGTGGTGGTGCACGCCTTTAATCCCAGCACTTGGGAGGCAGAGGTAAGAGGATGGCCGTGAGTTCAAAGCCACCCTGAGACTACATAGTGAATTCCAGGTCAGCCTGGACCACAGTGAAATCCTACCTAAACAAATAAAAGGAAGGAGGAGGAGCGCGAAGGGAAGGGGATTCCAGGAGACTCTCTCTCACACAATCCTACACACCTGTCTCAGTCCCATTTATATGAACCAGATGTCTAGTTAGAATGATCCTCATCATTAGGCTCTGGTGGTGTATAGGGAGAATCTGATAGGTCAGGCCCAAGAGGAACACTGACTCGGGCCTGGAATTCACTACGTAGTCTCAAGGTGGCCTCGAATTCATGGCGATCCTCCTACTTCTGCCTCCCAAAGAGTGCTAGGATTAAAAGTGTGCCCCACCATGCCAAGCTGGTTCTGTCCTACCTTTAATAAGGAATTGATAAAGATAGATTCAAGAAGGATAAATCAGGAACTATTAAGTTTATTTAGGGAGAAATCACAAATTTGTGGGGTTTAGGAAACATGTTCTTGTGCATCGTTTATAATGTTTGTTTAAGAGAAATTGGGGTGTTTTGAGGGAGAAAAATAGTGTTGGTTTTTTTTTGTTTTTTTGATTTTTTGTGTGTGTTTTGAGGTAGAGTTTCACACTAGCTCAGGCTGACCTGGAACTCACTATGTAGACTCAGGGTGGCTTCAAACTCACAGTGATCCTCCTATCTGTGCCTCCCAAGTGCTGGGATTAAAGACATGCACCACCACACCCTGCTGAGAAATAGGGTTTTTAAAAAAATAATTGTATTTTTATTTATTTGACAGAGAAAGAGGGAGAGAGAGAGAGAATGGGCGCGCCAGGATCTCCAGCCATTGCAGATGAACTTCAGACGCATGGGCCCCCTTGTGCATCTGGCTAATGTGGGTCCTGGGGAATCGAAACTAGGTCCTTTGGCTTTGCAGGCAAATAAATGCTTTAACCGCTAAGCCATCCCTCCAGCCTGCAAAATAGGTTTTTAAAGAGAAATTAAAACTGCTGGCATGTGGAAAACAGAATCTAGGAGCTTGTGTATGGAAACTTGGGAAGAACCCATACATAGTAGATTCAGAAACCAGAGGAAAATCATGAGGACCCAGGTTTGATTCCCCAGGACCCACATAAGCCAGATGCACTAGTGGGTGTGTGTGTCTGGAGGTGTTTTTTTTTGTTTTCTTTTTTTTGTTGTTGTTTTTTTTTGTTTTTTTGTTTTTTTGTTTTTGCAGTAGCTAGAGACCTTGGTGTGCCCATTCTCTCTCTCTCTCTCTCTCTCGGAGTGTGCTGGTGCACGCCTTTAGTCCCAGCACTCGGGAGGCAGAGGTAGGAGGACTGCTGTGAGTTCAAGCCAGGCTGGAAATCTTTCTGGAATAGACTAACAGACCATCAGCTTCTAGCAACCCAATGAACAAGAATGTCATCAGAAGCCGGACATGGCAACGCATGTCTTTAATCTCAGCACTCGGGAAGCAGAGGTAGGAGGATTGACAGAAGTTCGAGGCTGCCCTGAGATTTATAGTGAATCCCAGGTCAGCCGGAGCTAGAGTGAGACCCTACTTTGAAAAAAACAAAACAAAAAACAAACAAAATTCCGTCAGATCCTTTGGGATCTGAAGCCTATAGCAGAGATGTCCTGCTTTGCTGTGACCCCACTTACTGATAATTCCACCAATGTATTTGAAAAGTGCCTTGGTTTATGACTTCCTTTTGCCGTGTAGGTATAAAAACTTTATGAGGGCTGGAGGGATGGCTTAGCGGTTAAGGCGTTTGTCTGCAAAGCCAAAGGACCCAGGTTCGATTCCCCAGGACCCATGAAAGCCAGATGCACAAGGGGGCGCATGCGTCTGGAGTTTGTTTGCAGTGGCTGGAGGCCCTGGCGTACCCATTCTCTCTCTCTCTCCCTCTCTTTCTCCGGCTTTCTGTCTGTCAAATAAATAAATAAAAGCAAAATATTAAAAAAAAAAACTTTATGAGGGCTAGAGGGATGGCTTAGCGGTAAAGGTGCTTGCCTGCAAAACCTAAGGACCCAGGTTTGATTTCCCAGTACCGTGTAAGCCACAGGCACAAAGCGGTGTATGCTTCTGGAGTTTGCTATGGCTAAAGGCCCTCTTGTGCCCATTCTTTCTGTCTGTCTTTCTTTCTATCTCTCTGTTTGCAAATAAATAAATAAATATTTAAAAAAAAAAGAAAACAAAGGGCTGGAGAGATAGCTTAGCAGTTAAGCACTTGCTTGTGAAGCCTAAGGACCCTGGTTCGAGGCTTGATACCCCAGGACCCACGTTAGCCAGATGCACAAGGTGGCGCACGCATCTGGAGTTCGTTTACAGTGGCTGGATGCCCTGGTGTGCTCATTCTCTCTCTCTCTCTCTCTCTCTTTCTCTCTCTGCCTCTTTCTCTCTGTCTGTCGCTCTCAAATAAATAAAAATAAACAAAAAAAATAAAGAATTAAATGTTTTAAAAATGCAGATATTATTTTTAAAAACTTTATGAAATTATTAGCATGTTAGAACATAGAATTTGGAGTAGCCTCCGTCTCCAGGCCACAGTCACCAATATTTGGGTCCCGAATAAACGATCTTTGTCAGATTTGAAATAGAGGACTCTGAGATAAGCAGTGTCTTAGGTCTGAGGTTTTATGTAATACCACGGAGAGAATAGTGAGGCTTGGACCAGGAGAGGAGACAGTGGAAGTCGACTCTGAACAGAGCCACAAGGAAAGGGCCAGAGTAAGTGGTGAGGGGGTGGCGGGTTGGGGGGAGCCCCCAACGTGAGCATGGAAGATGGAAGAGGCAACTCTGAACCCTGGTGCGAAGAGGACAGATGTGGAGCAGCAGAGAGGGAGAAAACTAGAAGAGAGAGAGAGGTGGGGGGTGAGGGGAGTTTAGAGGGGTAAAGGCAGAGAATGGGGATGCACCCAGTGAGAACGCAAGCAGGTTATTTATAATTCACCACAGGGACGGCGAGCCATAAAAGCAGAAGTTAGGAAAGAAAGGGAGAAAAAGTTTAAATGGTCGGCTGTTTTCTAGGCTACTGCCTCATGTGTCTTGAGGGCGAGGCTTAGGGGATGAGCTGAACCCTGATTCCTCATTACCAGGGCA
The DNA here is from genome assembly GCA_036346955.1 of Dipus sagitta. Lineage (NCBI taxonomy): Eukaryota > Metazoa > Chordata > Mammalia > Rodentia > Dipodidae > Dipus > Dipus sagitta. The sequence continues at coordinate 6,645,115 of CM070793.1, read as the reverse complement.
GGAGGGGAGGAGGGAGACCAGAACCCTATGGAAATCATTCACCCAGCCCACACAGACTCCCAGCTCTGGGGCCCCTCCCTTCTCAAAGGGACCTTTGGCTTGCAAACGAAAATAAATACATAAATGAAAAAAAAATACAATAAAATTTGCTACTTCTGCTGCTTCTCACTGTATTTCTGAGTCTGTCTTCTTCGTCCTTTTTTTTTTTTTTTTTTTTTTTTTTTTTTGGTTTTTCAAGGTAGACTGTCATTCTAGCCTAGCCTAGCCTAGGCTGACTTAGAAATTCACTATGGAGTCTCAGGGTGGCCTCGAACTCATGGCAATCCCCCTACGCCTGGCTCCTGTGTTCATTTTTGGAGCTTCCAAATGTTTATGAGCTTCAAGAAAAGATCACCAGCTCCCTGATCATCAGGGAGAAGCATTCACCCCACCCCCTAAGGGGAATCGTGCATGAGAGAGGGAGAGAGGGGAAGAAAAGAGGAGGTGGCATGCCCTTTAGAGCAGAAGAGCCTACGAGAAAGAGCGAGAGTAAGAACGAGAGAGAGAGAGAGAGAGAGAGAGAGACAGAGAGAGACAGAGAGAGGGGGGGGGTTTGCAGGCCCTTTGGAGTGAAGGGAGAAAGGCAGTAGATTCTGCAGTGAGCTGGCCGCATGGGCAGGCAGACCCCTGCTGAGAGCTCCTTTGGAGGATGTGAGACCTTTGAATTCCTAATGACCATTACAGGCGGTTGTCCCAGAGCCTGTCTCCAGCTTGTCTGATGGGAATGTAAAAAGAGGGAGATGGGAGGACAGAACCCGGATTCTTCCACTCTTTTTTGTTTGTTTGTTTGTTTTTCGAAGTAGGATTTCACTCTAGCCCAGGCTGACCTGGAACTCACTATGTAGTCTCAAGGTGGCCTCGAACTCACGGCGTTCCTCCTACCTCTGCCTCCCGAGTGCTGGGATTAAAGGCGTGCGCCACTGGCTGCTTCCACTCTTATTCTCTCTGAGGTGAGAGCCATTTACAAGCTTGGGACCAGCTTGAGCTGCAGAGAGTCTCAGAACAGGCTGGTTTACAGAGTGCGACCCGGTCACAGGCAAAAGCAAACAAATAAATGGTGGCGCACGCCTATCATCCCAGCACTTGGAAGGTAGAAACAGGAGAAGCAGAAGGTCAGGGACATCCTCAGACACATGTTGCGTTTGAGGCGTTAAGAGTCCCCGGGCCTCTTTCCCTCCTCCCACCTGACCATGCCTAGACTAGGTCTGGGATTCCGGAACCAACTCCTGTCATGGAAATTAAAGATACCATCTCCTCGTGGCTCCCACCACAGCAAATCATTCACACAGCAATTCCCCTTCCTCTTCCCATAGAACCCTCTTTGCCTTTGTTATGGGAAACTGAGTCATCCAGGAATGGCATCAGAGATAGACTGGAGAATCAAAAAAATGCACTCATGTCCATGTGAACTTTGGGGAATAACTTCCAAAGCCCGAGTACTGAGTTCTGGTAGTTCAAAGGTTTTATAGACAGTATGGCACACAGTCTGACATCACCTTAAATTATTATTATTTTTTTTGTGGGGGAAAAAGAGGTTTATTTTGGCGCACAGGCTCAGGGGAAGCTCCACGATGGCAGGGGAAAACGATGGCATGAGCAGAGGGTGGACATCATCCCCTGGCCAACATAAGGTGGACAATAGCAACAGGAGAGTGTGCCAAACACTGGCAAGGGGACACTGGCTATAACACCCATAAACCCGCCCCCAACAATACACTCCCTCCAGGAGGCATTAATTCTCTAATCTCCATCAGCTGGGGACCTAGCACTCAGAACACTTGAGTTTAAGGGGGACACCTGAATCAAACCACCACATTCCTCCCCTGGCCCCCAGAAGCTGATAGCCATACATGATGCAAAATGCAATACATTCATCCAACTTTAAAAGTCCCCATAGTTTTTATCAATTCCAATGATGTTCATACATCCCCATAATCCAAGGTCTTTTAACTGAGACATAATACCCAAAAATAACCTCAAAAAAAAAAAAAAAAACCCATGATGGCACAGAATAAACATTCACACTGCAAAAGATGGCATTGGGCATAGAAAAGAAATATTCAATCAATAGAAGATCTAAATCAGGCAAACATCAAACTGTCGCTCCAAGTCCAACAACTCTGGTCAGTGACAAATCTCCAGGTCCTATAATTCTAACCAGCAACAAGTCTCTGGTATTCCAATTCCACCCCTCCAGCTAGGCTACTCACAGTCCTGGAAAACTTCATCCAGGACCAGCAGCTCTCCTTGGTAGCGACCTCGTGGTCCCGGCATCTCCACTGGGTCTCCACTGCAACCTACCATTCATCCTCACAGCTCCATGGGGTCTCTGTGCAGGCATCCAGCAAACCTGCTTCACACTGCCCATGGCCATTTCCAAAACACAAGACCGTGTTGCAAACTCAGTGACCCTCTCCTTCCTGCATTTCTTATACTCCACAATACCAGTTAGGGTGCCAATTTGTTAATCCAGGGGGGAATAAAGCAGACTTTGAAGAACAGGACACTCCTTGAGCACTCAGGACCCTTCAAAAGAATCGACATTCTTTCTGTTGCCCCAGAGCAGGTCAGCTAGCCCAGTCTCAAAGGTTGTGATCTCTCAGTTGCAGCTGAACGGGCAGCAGTTCACCCAAAGACTTCATTTTTTTTTCTGTGCCATATCCCTCTGCTCACACCAGTCCATTTCTATGTAATTCAACCCTGCACAATTTACTGTTGTAGTCAGATTGACATTGCTGGTAGAAATCACCCAACCAAGAGCAGCTTGTGGGAAAAAGAGGTTTATTTTGGCTTACAGGCTCAAGGGGAAGCTCCACGATGGCAGGGAAAACGATGGCATGAGCAGAGGGTGGACATCACTCCCTGCCCAAAACCAGGTGGACAATAGCAACAGGAGAGTGTGCCCTCCTTAAATTCTTTTTTTTTTTTTTTTTGGCTTTTCGAGGTACGGGCTCTCTCTGGTCCAGGCTGACCTGGAATTCACTATGTAGTCTCAGGGTGGCCTCAACCTCATGGAGATCCACCTACCTCTGCCTCCTCAGTGCTGGGATTAAAGGCGTGTGCCACCACGCCCGGCTTATTTTTATTTTTTATTTTATTTTATTTTTTTTTATTATTAACAACTTCCATGATTGTAAACAATATCCCATGGTAATTCCCTCCCTCCCCCCACTTTCCCCTTTGAAACTCCACTCTCTATCATAGCCCCTCCCCATCGCAATCAGTCTCTTTTATTTTGATGTCATCATCTTTTCCTCCATGTATGATGGTCTTGTGTAGGTAGTGTCAGGCACTGTGAGGTCATGGATATTCAGGCCATTTTGTGTCTGGAGAAGCACATTGTAAGGAGTCCTACCCTTCCTTTGGCTCTTACTTAAATTCTTTTTTTTTGAGGTAGGTTCTCACTCTAGCCCAGACTGACCTGGAATTCACTATGTAGTCTCAAGGTGGCCTTAAAAAGCCACTGTGATCCTCCTACCTCTGCCTCCCAAGTGCCAGGATTAAAGGTGCACGCCTGGGCTGGAGGGATGGCTTAGCAGTTAAGGCGTCTGTCTGCAAAGCCAAAGGACCCAGGTTCAATTCCCCAGGACCCACATAAGCCAGATGCACAAGGGAGTGCATGCGTCTGGAGTTAGTTTGCAGTGGCTGGAGCCCTGGGGTGCCCATTCTATCTCTCTCTCTCCCTCCCTCTCCCTCTCCCTCTCTTTCTCTCAAATAAATAAATAAAAATAAAGGTGCATACCATCATACCTGAATAAATTCTTTACACTATTGATGGGTAACAAGTTTTTAAGTTTACATGATTTGGGGGCACAAACAGAAAATTCCTTAGCAAGAAGTCAGTGATAAGAGAGTACAGATGTAGATCTGGAGAGATTGCTCGGTGGTTAAGGCGCTTGCCTCCACAGCCTAAGGACCCTGGTTCTATTCTGTAGTGCCCATGTAGTGCCAGATGCGGAGTGGGACATGCATCTGGGGTTCATTTACAGTGGCTGGACACCCCGGTGCACCAATTCTCTCTCTCTCTCAAATAAATTAATTAATTTAATTAAATAAATAAAAATAAAGCCAGGTATGATGACACATGCCTTTAATCCCAGCAGTCAGGATGCAGAGAATTGCTGTGAGTTCAAGGCCAGCCTGAGGCTACCTAGTGAATTTCAAGTCAGCCTGGGCTAAAGTGAAACCCTACTTTGAAAAAATAAAAATAAAAATAAATAAATAAAAAGAAGACAGAGGCTGGAGAGATGGCTTAGCGGTTAAGCGCTTGCCTGTGACGCCTAAGGACACCAGTTCAAGGCTCGATTCCCCAGGACCCACATTAGCCAGATGCATAAGGGGGCACATGCATCTGGAGTTCGTTTGTAGTGGCTAGAGGCCTTGGAGGGCCCATTAAAAAAAAAAAAAAAAAAAAAAAAAAAAGAAGACAGAGCGGGGCATGGTGGTGCACACCTTTAATCCCAGCACTCGGGAGGCAGAGGTAGGAGGATCACTGTGAGTTCAAGGCCACCCTGAGACTACAGAGTGAATTCCAGCTCAGCCTGGGCTATAGTGAGACCCTACCCCCAAAAAGAAAGAAAGAACAAATGTAGAACAGAAACCTGTTTGTTGAGGGATGTTTGTGTCTATGGCTGTCCTGGCCAGATAACATACAAGCAGGGTACAGTTGTATACAGAGAGAGAAAACTCACTGTCATGCTGTCTCCCTGGTAAAGCTTGTACAATACAAACTGTGTTTTACAGGGGTAGTCATGAGCCCTAGGAGGGTAACATCTGCTGCTGTCTGGCTAAATGTTTATACTATGCTCACCAAACTGCCCACTAAGCACTTCTCTTAATGCTCATACCCATATATTAATGCTACTCTCACTTTTGGCTAGAGAACCTTCTCTTTTCAGATGGCAGTGATCTTGGGATGACTCAGAAGGCATCATGGTGCTGGGAAGAAGTGACAGAGGAGTGCTCAGCACTGCAATATCTCTATAAGACCTTCCAAGGCTCAGGGTCCATTGCGGAAGAGGTGGTAGAAAGAATGTAAGAGCCAAAGGAAGGGTAGGACTCCTTACAACGTGCTCCCCCCAGACACAAAAGGGCCTGGATATCCATGACCTCACAGTGCCTGACACTACCTACACAAGACCATCATAATAGGAGCAAAAGATGACGACATCAAAATAAAATAGGGAGGGAGAGGGTAATACCATGAGATATTTTTTATAATCACGGAAGTTGTTAATTAAAAAAATTGAGAAGAACAAAATTAAAAATTAAATAAAATAGAGAATGATTGAGAGGGGGAGGGGATATGATGGAGAGTGGGATTTCAAAGGGGAAAGGTGGGGGAGGAAGGGAATAATTGTCTACAATTTTGGAAGTTGTCAATAAAAAAAAAATTAAATTTTAAAAAGACAAACAAGAATACTAGGGCCAAAACAAAAGGACCATGATTGTTAGGTAGGTCAAGAGTCCCAAGATGGAGTCAAAATGAAGGAGGAGAATGATAGCCACCTGACCGATGCAAATTTAGATGCTGATATTCCCTAACACCTATGCCCCTGACTTGACAATTCCCTAGGCCATAGTTCCCTGCTGGTCTTATCTTAGAGACAGCCTGGCTCCTCTCCTCCTCTGTTTGGTCTCTGTCCCTCTGATTAATTAGCTTCTCCCTTGGGTCCCTGCTGTCCCCTGCATTCCCGGTCCTTTATCTTCTGTATCCCTCCTCCCCAAAGGAAAAACTCTATAAAAACCCTCCAGAGTCATGTGGGCTGTTCAGTCTCTCTCTTCCCATGAGACAGCCCAGGCCCCAATAAACAGCCTTTCCCCTGCCTCGGAGTGATCCTGCATGGTCTTTGGTGTTAACGAACCTTACAGTGATGACCATTAGCAGGGAGCGAGCAAACGCAAGAAGTCAAGATCCTTACGATGTGCCTAACTATCTCTGACTTCTAGCCCTTAATAGAGCACAAGCTGTTTTAAAGAAGTTGTTAACTGGACTGGAGAGATGGCTTAGTGGTTAAGGCGCTTGCCTGCAAAGCCAAAAGCCAGATGCACAAGGGAGTGCGCGCATCTAGAGTTCACTTGCAGTGTGGGGAGCCCCCGGAGGGTCCCCAAGCGGGATTGTCTACTAGACCCAAAGACACTCACACGGAGAGCTCTCAATGCAAGACGCAAGAGGTTTATTGTACCGGTGCACCGGGGCTCGACACGAAGTCCTCACGCAGGAGAGGTGAAGAGCCCCGAGCAGCCGGGAGGTAGGAGTTTTAAAGGGAAAGATCATAAAACATGCGGAAATATCTCAAACATGTTTCAGCTCAGGGATTCTTCAGATGTCGTCAGGGTGTCGCCTCGGCTCAGGGATCGTGACCCCAGGCAGGGAGCTTGGGCCCCTGCGGTTAGGCATTGTTCAATTGTCTCTGAGCGGAGGCTTTCCAGAAATTGGGTAAGGGGGTTACGGTTGAGCAAACAGGGGTTGGGCAAACAAGCACAGGTGGGCAAACAAGCACAGATTTCTAAGGCAAAGGTCAGCATTTCAGTTAACTAGTTCCTTATCTGGGCCCGGGCGGCTAGTTGCAGAAAGTCACGTACTGCAGAAAGTCACGTATAACATGCTTTTCCTTCATAAAATGGCTGTCCTTATGTCTAGGTAAAGCAAGCAATTGTACAGAAGCCAAAGAAGCAGGTTAGTTGTATTTATTGGTAATCTTTCAGCAGTAGCTAGAGGCCCTGGAGTGCCCATTCTCTCTCTCTCTCTCTCTACCTGCCTATTTCTGTATCTCTCTCTCTCAAATTAATAAATAAAAATAAAATGTATTTTTTAAGATTTTTCCTCTAGACGCAAAATGGCCTGGATATCCATGACCTCACAGTGCCCGACACTACCTACACAACACCATCGTAAGAGAAGGAAAAGATCATGACATCAAAATAAAAGAGAGACTGATTGAGAGGGGGAGGGGATATGATGGTGGAGAGTGAAGTTTCAAAGGGGAAGGTGGGGGGAGGAAGGGTATTACCATGGAATATTTTTTATAATCATGGAAGTTAATAAAAATTTGAAAAATAAATAAATACAACTTAGAAAAAAGATTTTTATTAATTTATTTATTAGAGACAGAGAGAGGGAGAAAGAGAGAGAGTGTGAGAATGGGCATGCCAGGACCTCTAGCCACTGCAAACGAATTCCAGATGCATGTGCCACCATGTGCATCTGGCTTACATGGGTCCTGGGGAATAGAACCTGGCTCTTGAGGCTTTGCAGGCATGCACCTTAACTGCTAAGCTATCTTTCCAGCCCCAAAATAAAATACTCTTTTAATTTATTTTTTGACAACTTCCATGATTGTAAACAATACCCCATGGTAATTCCCTCCCTCCCCCCACTTTACCCTTTGAAACTCCACTCTCCATCATCATATCCCCTCCCCCTCTCAATCAGTCTCTCTCTTTTTTTTTTTTTTTTTTTTTTTTTAGTTTTTCGAGGTAAGGTCTCACTCTAGTCCAGGCTGACCTGGAATTCACTATGTAGTCTCAGGGTGGCCTTGAACTCATGGCGATCCTCTTACCTCTGCCTCCCAGGTGCTGGGATTAAAGGCGTGCGCCACCACGCCCGGCAGTCTCTTTTTTTGTTTGTTTATTTTTATTTATTTATTTGACAGTGACAGACAGACAGAGAGAGAAAGAGGCAGAGAGAGAGAGAGAGACACACACACACACACAGAGAAAGAATGGGCACACCAGGGCCTCCAGCCACTGCAAACGAACTCCAGATGCATGCGCCACCTTGTGCATCTGGCTAACGTGGGTCCTGGGGAATCGAGCCTTGAACCAGGGTCCTTAGGCTTCACAGGCAAGCTCTTAACCGCTAAGCCATCTCTCCAGCCCCAGTCTCTTTTATTTCGATGTCATGATCTTTTCCTCCTATGATGATGGTCTTGTGTAGGAAGTGTCAGGTACTGTGAGGTCATGGATATCCAGGCCATTTTGTGTCTGGAGGAGCACGTTGTAAGGAGTCCTACCCTTCCTTTGGCTCTTACATTCTTTCTGCCTTGGAAGGTGTGATAGATATTTCAATGCTGAGCACTCCTCTGTCACCCAAAATAATTTTTTTTAATGTAAATATAAAAAAGAAAAAGCTGGTACTTTCTCTAACCAGTCACAGCAAACACATAAGGAACGTGACTAGAGCTACTTTATTTTTTCAGTTCCAGCAGGACTGGTGGAGCTCATGACTCATTTCCCCATCTCTTACATCGAACTCCTCAGGTTCCTGCCCTGCATTGTGACTGGAGCCGGGTTGTAGACTCCTCAAGCTTCTGATGTAGAGAAATTAGCTTTCAGGTTGACGAGAGCAGGGCAGTAGTCTTCTCAGTAGGGGCAGGTATTCTCTGGAGTTTGACCTTGAAGGGACATCTCTGGGTACCTGGTGACCTGTCTGCTGGACCAGTTGGCTGAGGATGCTATCCTCTTGACTCTGGTGTGACGTATCTATACCATATATATGTGTGTGTAGGTAGGGTCTCACTCTAGCCCAGGCTGACCTGGTGTTAACGAACCTTACAGTGATGACCATTAGCAGGGAGCGAGCAAACGCAAGAAGTCAAGATCCTTACGATGTGCCTAACTATCTCTGACTTCTAGCGCTTAATAGAGCACAAGCTGTTTTAAAGAAGTTGTTAACTGGACTGGAGAGATGGCTTGGCTGATGGGAACATGCCCAATTCCCTAGGAGTATGTTGGTACCCTTGTGTTACAAATTTTTAAAAATACATATTTTATTTATTTACTTATGTGAAAGAGAGAGAGAGAATGGGCACACCAGGGTCTCTAGCCGCTGCAAACGAACTCCAGACGCATGAGTCACCTTGTGGATCTGCCTTATGTGGGTACTAGGGAATTGAACCTGGGTCCTTAGGCTTCACACCTCAACCACTAAACCGTCTCTCCAGCCCCTTGTGTTACAGAATTTAAGAGAACACAGTCAATAGCAGAAAAATCTGGCTCGCTTCTGTAAACCTAATCAAAAAGATACCATCAATCACCCAGAAAGCTTTACATGGGTCCTGAGGAACTGAACCTGGGTCATTAGACTTTGCAGGCAAGCACCTTAACTACTAAGCCACCTCTCCAACCCCAAATTGTTTTTTTTACTTTAGGGCTGGGCTCCATATTTTTCCCAAACCCACCTTCAGGCTGGCCTCCAAGATCTGGCCCTAGTGACATATCTTTTCCTTTGTTGGGCTTTATCCACTAGAGGTTCAAGGTTGAAGCCTAACTCTATGGGGCCACACATTTAAATCGTGACATTTTGGTTTTGGGCCCCCTAGACTCATTACCATCTCACAATGTGAATTGTATTTGGTCCAACTTTAAAGTTCCCCAAAACCTCTACCAACTTTTAGATAAAGTCCCAAGTCTCATGTGAGATTTAGGACTGCCTGATAACTGTTAAGTCCTATAAAATCAAAACAAGTTATAGAGCCGGCTGTGGTGGCGCACGCCTTCAATCCCAGCACCCCGGGAGGTAGGAGGATCGCCATGAGTTTGAGGCCACCGTGAGAATACAGACTGAATTCCAGGTTAACCCCGGGCTAGAGCGAGACCCTACCTTGAAAAAAAAAAAAAAAAACAGTTACATATTTTTTGAAGGGTTAATGATTTATGAAGTAACTGGGTCAAACTGGCCTAAGTGAAGGCCTAAAGACAGAGGAAATTCCTTTGTACTATAAATATCTCCCTTGGCCATATGGTCAAAAAGAATATCTGTTACAGAGACCACTGTCCCAAGGCCACAAAAACAGGCCTATAATTTAAAGATAGACAGGCTTGACCACAGAGCCATCATTTCAGACAGGCGCACAAGGGAAAGGAGTCAGAAAAAAAAAAAAAGTCTTGTGCTTTGTTTCGGTTTTATCTTTCCCGGTCCTTGCCTGCAGCCCCGTTTGCTTTTTCCTGCCTTTGGCTTTTTAAAAACCCAGATCATGGGCTGGAGAGATAGCTCAGCAGTTAAGCTGCTTGCCTGTGAAACCTAAAGACCCAGGTTCAATTCCCCCAGAATCCACATACAACAGATGCACAAGGTGGCATGTTCATCTGGAGTTCATTTGCGGTGGCTGGAGGCCCTGGTGTGCCCATTCTCTCCCTCTCTCTCCTTGTCATAAGTAAAGAGAAAATATTAAAAACCAAGCTCAATGCATAGTCTCTAATCCTTCAGAGGGGCTGGAGAGATGGCTTAGCAGTTAAGGCGCTTGCCTGCAAAGCCAGAAGACCCAGGTTCAATTCCCCAAGACCCACGTTAGCCAGATGCACAATGAGGCATACGCGTCTGGTGCTCCCATTCTCTCTCTCGCCCTCTTTCTCTGTCAAATAAATAAAAATTACAGCCTATTGCTGTTGAAGTCAATTTTCTTCTTTTCACATTGTCTTGGTTGGTCCCAGTCCAGGTCCAACATTTTTAACAATTCCCAATCCCCTAGGCCTGTGTGGGTCCCTAATGCTACAAATTTAAGGGAACATTGACAATGACCAAAGAATCTGGCTCACCTCTGTAAATCTAAGCAAAAAGACACTGTCAAACAGGACCACCAACAAACACAAACAGCCCAGGCTGAACTGGAATTCACTATGTAGTCTCAGGGTGGCCTCGAACTCATGGCGATCCTCCTACCTCTGCCTCCCAAGTGCTGGGATTAAAGGCGTGTGCCACCACGTCTGGCTAGGAGAGACTCTTAGGGACCTGTGAGGAGTTCTATGACTCTCAGCATTGTGTCATCTGCTTGGATACGTCAAGGCCGTGCTGACCATGTGCTTTCCTTTGAAAACACTTGTTGTGACTCTCCTGTTGCAGATACACTGACCTGGAGTTCATCTCCAGGTCTCCATGTCCTCCCTGATCAAGAAGACAGGTAACTTACCAGAGGTTAGAATTGTCCCATCCTAGCTGGGCATGGTAGCACACACCTTTGATCTCAGCACCGGAGAGGCAGAGGGTCACTGAGAGTTCGAGGCCACCCTGAGACTACATAGTGAATTCCAGGTCAGCCTCGGCTAGAGTGAGACCCTACCTCAAAAACCAAAAACAAACAAAAAAATTTTCCTATCCTCTCCTATGGCCTTATTTATTTATTGGATATATATATATATATATATATATATATATATATATAATTTGCAAGCAGAGAGAGAGAGGTAGAAGAGAGACAGAGAGAGAGAATGGGCACACCAGGGCCTCCAGCCACTGAAAATAAACTCCAGATATATGTGTCACTTTGTGCTTCTGACTTTATGTCAGGGCTGGGGAATTGAACTCAGGTCATTAGCCTTTGCAGGCAAGCACCTTAACTGCTAAGCCATCTCTCCAGCCCCTCTTATGGCCTTTTGACCTGGGAGCAGGAACTAAAATATGGGTTGTCCTTTAAAAAAAAAAATAATAATTGAGTCAGGCGTGGTGGCATACACCTTTAATCCCAGCACTGGGAAGGAAGAGGTAGGAGGATTGCTGTGAATTCGAGGCCAGCCTGAGACGACATAGTGACTTCCAGGTCAGCCTGGCCTAGAATGAAACCCTACCTCAAAAAAAAAAAAAAAAAAAAAAATTATTTATTTATTTAGTTAGTTAGTTAGTTAGTTATTTACTTGAGAGAGAGAAAGAGGTAGATAGAGTGAGCTAGAGAATGAACATGCCAGGGTTTCCAGCCACTGCAAACAAACTACAGATGCCTGTACCACTTTGTGCATCTGGCTCTACATGGGCACTGGGGAATCAAACTCAAGCCTTTGCCCTAACCACTATGCTATCTCTCTAGCCTTTGGTTGCCCCATTTAACTCCTATACTTCCAATTGATTTTGGCTTCTACATATGGTGGTTAATCACTCAGACAGACTGTACACATCTGATTAGCAAAGCAGATTTAAAGAAGTATAAAACATGCCTGGTCAAAAAAAAAAAAAAAAAAAAAAAAAAAAAAAAAAAAAAAAAAACAGAACTGAGAGGAAGGAGGGGAGAGAGAATGAATGGGCACACCAGGGCCTTCAGCCACTGCAAATGAACTCCAGATGTGTGCACCCCCTTGTGCATCTGGCTAATGTGGGCCCTGGAGAATTGAACCTGGGCCCTTTGGCTTTGCAGGCAAACGCCTTAACCACTAAGCCATCCCTCCAGCCCTGAGTATTTCTTTACTATGCCCAATGCCATCTCTTGCAGTGTGAATGTTTATTCTGTGCCACTATGGGTTTTTTTTGAGGTTATTTTTTGATATTATGGCTCAGTTAAAAGATCTTGGTCTATGAGGATGTATGAACATCATTGGAATTGATAAAAACTATGGAGTCTTTCAAAGTTGGATGAATGTACTGCATTTTACATCATGTATAGTTATCAGTTTATGGGAACCAGAGGCAGAATATGGTGGTTTGGTTCAGGTGTCCCCCATAAACTTAGGTGTTCTGAATTCTAGGTTCCCAGCTGATGGAGATTTGAGAATTTGAGACCCTTCTGGAGGCAGTGTATTGTTGGGGGGTAGGCTTATGGGTGTTATAACCAGTTTCCCCATGCCAGTGTTTGGCACACTCTCCTGTTGCTGTTGTCCACCTTATGTTGGCCAGTGGGTGATGTCCACCCTCTGCTCATGCCATTGTCTCCCCCTGCCATCGTGGAGCTTACCCTCCAGCCTGTAAGCCAAAATAAACCTCTTTTCCCACACACACACACACACACACACACACACACACACACACACACACACACATACACACACAAAAAAAAAAACAAAAAAAAAAAAAACAGAACTGGGTCTGCCAGCCATTGTAGCACACACCTTTAGTCCCAGCACTTGGGAAGCAGAGGCAGGAGGATCGCCATGGGGTCGGGGCTACCCTGACAATACAGAGTAAATTCCAGGTCAGCCCGGGCTAGAGCAAGACCCTACCTCAAAAAACCAAAACTAAGCAAAGCAAAACAAAAAACCCAAAACTGGCCAGGTGTAGTCGTGCATACCTTTAATCCTGGCACTCGGGAGGCAGAGCTAGGAGGATCGCTGTGAGTTTGAGGCCACCCTGAGACTACATAGTGAATTCCAGGTCAGCCTGGGCTAGAGTGAGATCCTACCTCCAAAAGCAAAAATAAAAACAAAAGCAAAAAAAAAAGTTGCAGTGTTTTTGGAGATAATAACCTTATAATAGAAAATTAAATACCAATTAGAAAATTAAAAAGTATTTATTTAAAAAATATTTATTTATTTATTTTTATTGGAGAGAGAGAGAATAGGCACCATCAAGGCCTCCTGCCACTGCAAACTCCAGACACATGTACCACCTTCTGCATCTGGCCTACGTCAGTACTAGAGAATTGAACCTGGGTCCTTAGGTTTCACAGGAATGTGCCTTAATCACTGAGCCATCTCTCCAGCACCAATGAGCAAATTTTAATCTTAAGACTCAGTCTTTAAAAAATATTTTTATTGGGCTTCTCAGGTTCAATTCTCCAGGATCCAGGTAAGCCAGATGCACAAGGTGGCACATGCATCTGGAGTTCATTTGCAGTGGCTGGAGGCCCTGGCATGCCAATTCTGTTTCTCTGTTTCTCTCTAAAATAAATGAATTAAAAAAAAAGTTTTGCCGGGCGTGGTGGCGCACGCCTTTAATCCCAGCACTCGGCAGGCAGAGGTAGGAGGATCACCATGAGTTCGAGGCCACCCTGAGACTCCATAGTGAATTCCAGGTCAGCCTGGGCTAGAGTGAGACCTTACCTCAAAAAACCAAAAAAAAAAAAAAACCAAAAAAAAAAAACAAAGTTTTAAGTCAAAAAATAATTTTTATTTATTTGCAATCAGAGAGAGAGAGATGGGAGAGAGAGACACACACAGAGAGAATGGGTACATCAGGGCTTCCAGCTGCTGCAAACAAACTCCAGATGCACGCACCACTGTGCTTCTGGCCTTACATGGGCACTGGGGAATTGAACCTGGGTCGTTAGGCTTTGCAGGCAAGCACCTCAACTGCTGAGCCAGCCTTAGATTCATTTTTATAATTATTATATTTTAAAAATATTATTTATTTATTTATTTTATTTGAGAGAGAGAGAGAGAGTGAAATGGACATGCCAGGTCTTTAGCCACTGCAAACAAACTCCAGACATAAGCACCACCTTGTGCATCTGGCTTCCGTAGGTACTGGGGAATCGAACCTGGGTCCTTAGGCTTGCAGGCAAGTGCTGTAACCACTAAGCGATTTCTCTACCCCTAACTTATTATATTTATTTAGGGGAGTACAAAAATCAAGAGAAGGCAAATAGATATACCCCATGTGGTCTGAGAGCCCGTGTGGACCTAGAAGAAATGTGAGAAGAAATTTAGAGAAAAAAAGGAGAGAAAGTACAGAGAGCTCGTTCCGTGTGGAGGGCAGGAAGGTGTAGAGAGGGTCGGGGGGGGGTCTCCCCTCTCAGCTGGGCTGAAGTAGTGGGGGGCTCACCACAACCTGGGGGATCAGGAATGACGAACTGGCAGCTAAGAGAGTTGGCCCTTCCTTTGTAAATAGACTTATAACCTTTCTATAGTGGGCTTTCCCTTCTGTCTCAGGTGAGCCCCAGCGACAGTTGATTTGTTTCAGCTAGGGGCTGGCCCATGAAGGGTCAGTCATGAAGGGTTTTGTTTGTTGGTTGGTTTGTTTTGTTTTTGAGGTAGGGTTTCACTCTAGCCCAGCCTGATCTGGAATTCATTATTCTTTTTTATTTTTTATTTATTTATTTTTTTTCGAGGGAGGGTCTCTAGCCCAGACTGACCTGGAATTCACTCTGTATTCTCAGGGTGGCCTCGAACTCATGGAGATCCTCCGACCTCTGCCTCCCGAGTGCTGGGATTAAAGGCATGTGCCACCATGCCTGGCTCTGTCCCCCTCCCACCAGTAGTTAAAAGATTGACAAATAGAAGAGCGTAACTAACTTGTTGAGCACTCTAAAGTCAGTCTTTGACAACCTTTATCGTGAACAGAATAACATCAGTGAGCTGAAGTAAAGTGACAACCTGAATATCATGACATCCTGCAACCAACCACGATCATCCTTTGTGAGTCTGATATAAGCCCTAGACAAGTGTAATAATCATCTTATATTGCCCAGGGAGCCTGTAATCTGACCAAGAACTTTAAGATCCAGTTTACCTATTTTGTCTTTTTAAAAATATTTTTTATTTATTTTTAAAAAATATTTTATTTGTATTTATTTGACAGAGAAAGAGGGAGAGGCAGAGAGAGAGAGAATGGGCGCACCAGGGCCTCCAGCCACTGCAAATGAACTCCAGATGCATGCGCCCCCCTTGTGCATTGGGCTAATGTGGGTCCTGGGAAATCGAACCGAACGCAGGTTCTTTGGCTTTGCAGGTAAATGCCTTAACCGCAAAGTCATCACTCCAGCCTTTATTTATTTATTTATTTATTTATTTATTTATTTGACAGAGAAAGAGGGAGAGAGTGTGAGAGAATGGGCGCATCAGGGCCTCCAGCCACTGCAAACGAACTCCAGATGTATGTGCCCCTTTGTGCATCTGGCTAATGTGGGTCCTGGGGAATTGAATCTGGGTCCTTTGGTTTTGCAGGCAAAACGCCTTAACCACATAAGGCGGAAAATAGCAACATGCTAGGTTCCCAGCTGATGGATATTTGGGAATTAACGCCTCCTGGAGGGAGTGTTTTATTGGGGGCGGGCTTATGGGTGTTATAGCCAGTTTCCCCATGCCAGTGTTTGGCACACACTCCTGTTGCTATTGTCCACCTTGTGTTAGCCAGGGGGTGATGTCCACCCTCTGCTCATGCCATCATTTTCCCCTGCCATCGTGGAGCTTCCCCTCAAGCCTGTAAGCCAAAATGAATCTCTTTTTCCCAGAAGCTGATCTTGGTTGGGTGATTTCTACCAGCAGTGTGAACCGGACTGCAACAGTAAAGTGGTACCGAGGAGTGGGGTTGCTGCTAGACACCTGACTGTGTGGCTTTGACCTTTTGGAGTTGATTTTCAAGAGGAATGTGGAAGGATTTGAAACCTTGGCCTAAGAGACACCTTGCAGTGCTGTAAGTACAGCTTGATGGACTATTCTGGTCTGAGCTGCAAGATCTGAATGCAGTAAGAACTACGGACTGTGAGGTTTGGCTTATGAGGGTGAGAAAGAGCTTTGCTTGGACTGGGCTAGCAGTTTGTGTGAGAAGCTTTGCTTTTATGCCCGTGTCCTGAGTTGTGCAGGGTTGCTTTGTGTAGAAATGAACTGGTGTGAGCAGAGGCATATGGCACAGAAAGAAAAATCTTTGGGTGAATTGTTGCCCATTCAGCTGCAACTGAGAGATTACAACCTTTGAGATTGGGCTAGCCGACCTGCACTGGGGCAACAGGAAGAATGTAGACTCTTTTGAAGGGGTCTGAGTGCTCAAGGAGTGTCCTGTTCTTCAAAGTCTGCTTTATTCCCTCCTGGATTAACAAATTGGCACCCTACCTGGGATTGTGGAGTATAAGAAATGCAGGAAAGGGAGGCTCATGGAGTTTGCAACACAGTCTTGTGTTTTGGAAATGGCCATGGGCAGTGTGAAGCAGGTTTGCTGGATGCCTGCATGGAGACCCCATGGGGCCATGAGGATGAACCGTGGATTGCAGTGGAGACCCAGTGAAGATTCTGGGACCACGAGATGGCTGCTGAGGAGAGCTGCCGGCCCCGATGAAGTTTTCCAGAACTGTGAGTAGCCTAACTGGAGGGGTGGAATTGGAATGTCAGAGATGTGTTGCTGGTTAGAATTATAGGACTGGGAGACTTGTCATTGACTAGAGTTATTGGATTTGGAGTTACAGTTTGATGTTTGCCCTGGTTGTTTTAAATCTTGTATTGGTTGAATGTTTCTTTGCTAAGCCCAATGCCATCTTCTGCAGTGTGAATGTTTATTCTGTGCCGTTATGGGTATTTTTAAGGTTTTTTTTTTTTTTTTTTTTTTTTTTTTTTGGTATTATGGCTCAGTTAGAAGATCTTGGACTATGGGGATGTATGAACATCACTGGAATTGATAAAAACTATGGGGACTTTTAAAGCTAGATGAATGCATTGCATTTTACATCATGTATGGTTATCAGTTTATGGGGGCCAGGAGCGGAATGTGGTGGTTTGATTCAGGTGTCCCTCATAAACTTAGGTGTTCTGAATGCTAGGTTCCCAGCTGATGGAGATTTGGGAATTAACACCTCCTGGAGGCGGTGTATTGTTGGGGGTGGGCTTATGGGTGTTATAGACAGTTTCCCCTTGCCAGTGTTTGGCACACTCTCCTGTTGCTATTGTCCACCTTATGTTGGCCAGGGGGTGATGTCCACCTTCTGTTCATGCCATTGTCTCCCCCTGCCATTGTGGAGCTTCTCTTTAAGCCTGTAAGCCAAAACAAACCTCTTTTTTTCCCACAAGCTGTGCTTGGTTGGGTGATTTCTACCAGCAATGCGAACCGGACTGCAACAGCTTCCTTTGGCTCTTGCGTTCTTTCCGCCACCTCTTCCACAATGGACCCTGAGCCTTGGAAGGTGTGATAGAGACATTGCAGTGCTGAGCACTCCTCTGTCACTTCTTCTCAGCACCATGGTGCCTTCTGAGTCATCCCAACGTCACTGCCATCTGCAAAGAGAAGCTTCTCTAACCAAAAGTGAGAATAGCTTTAATATATGGGTATGAACAATAGGGGAAGTGCTTACTGGGCAGTTTGGTGAGCATAGTATATACATCTAGCCAGATAGCAACAGACATTACACCCCCAGGGCTCATGACTACCTCTGTTTTAAATTATCAGTATCAGGGATGTATTCCCTCCCATGGAGCAGGCCTCCAGTCCAATCAGAGGGCAGTTGGTTTGAAAGATATGCCACTATTACACCCATTGGCTCATTTGGCCTGGCTGGCCAAATATAAGGCTTGCAGTGTCCACTTTTGAGTATCTTCACTGGTGATTTCTCTCTCCCCTATTGAGAGAGGGGGAGAGAGGATTGAATGGGAGTGATTCTCTAAATTCGTCCTCTGTGTGTTTGTTGTTAGCATATTAGGAAGGCTACTGATTTCTGTGTGTTTATCTCGTATCCTGCTACATGGCTATAAGTGTTTATCAGCTCTAACAGTTTGCTGGTAGAGTCTTTATAAAGCCCTTTATGTACAGAATCATGTTATCTGCAAATTGTGATAACTTGACCTCTTCCTTTCCAATTTGTATCCCTTTTATGTGCGTCTCTTGCCTTATTGCTATGGCTAAGACTTCCAGTACTATATTGAATAAAAATGGGGACAGTGGACACCCATGTCTTGTTCCTGATTTGAGTGGAAAAGCTTCAAGTTTTTCTCCATTTAGTAATATGTTGGCTGTAGGCTTGTCATAAATAGCCTTTATTATGTTGAGATATGTTCCTTCTATTCCCAGTCTCTGTAGGACGTTTATCATGAAGGGATGTTGGATTTTGTCAAATGCTTTTTCTGCATCTAATGAGATGCTCATGTGGGTTTTTGTCTTTCAGTCCATTTATATAATGTATTACATTTATCGATTTGCATATGTTGAACCATCCCTGCATCTCTGGGATAAAGCCTACTTAGTTGGGGTGATCTTTCTGATATATTCTTGTATTTTGTTTGCCAATATTTTGTTTAGAAATTATGCATCTATGTTCATGAGGGAGCCTGGTCTGTAATTTTCTTTTTTTGTTCTATATTTGCCTGGTTTTGGTATCAGGGTGATGCTAGTTTCATAGAGTTTGGTACGATTCCTTCTTTTTCTATTTTATGGAAAAGTTTAAGAAGCAATGGTGTTAGTTCTTCCCTGAAGGTCTGGTAAAATTCACCAGTGAATCCTTATGGGCCTGGACTTTAATTTTTTTATTTTTATTTATTATTATTACTATTATTATTTTATTTATTTATTATTTTGTTGTTGTTGTTGCTGTTGTTGTTTTTCAAGGTAGGGTCTCACTCTGGCTCAGGCTGACCTGGAATTCATTATATAGTCTCAGGGTGGCCTCAAACTCATGGTGATCCTCCTACCTCTGCCTCACAAGTGCTGGGATTAAAGGTGTGCAGTACCAAGCCCAACATTACCATAAGACATTTTAACATAACTACTTGAGTTTTTTAAAGATTTTTAAAATTTATTTTAATTTAGTTATTAGAGACAGAGAGAGAAGGAGATGCACGCACCAGGCATCCAACACCGCAAACAAACTCCAGATGCATTCACCACCATGTGCATCTGGCTTATGTGGGACCTACAGAATCAAATCTGGGTCTTTAGGCTTTGCAGGCAAGCTCCTCAACCACCAAGCCATCTCTCCAGACTGAGTTTTTTTTAATGTTATTAAGATGCTCTTTGAAATGCTTATTTATTTATTTATTTATTTATTCAACAGAGAAAAAAAGAATGGGCATGGCAGGGCCTCCAGCCACTGCAAACGAACTCCAGACAAGTGCGCCCCTTTGTGCATCTGGTTAACGTGGGTCCTGGGGAATTGAACCTGGGTCCTTTGGCTTTGCAGGCAAACGCCTTAACCTCTAAGCCATCCCTCCAGCATGAATTTTTTTGGTTTTGTTTTTTGAGGTAGGGTCTCAAGAAATATTTTTTTTTATAAAAGAATAGACCAGACTTGATTTATAATATTTACTCAGTATACACATATGGATTTTATCATTTGTTGATTTTGGAAC
Organism: Dipus sagitta; assembly: GCA_036346955.1. Taxonomy (NCBI): domain Eukaryota; kingdom Metazoa; phylum Chordata; class Mammalia; order Rodentia; family Dipodidae; genus Dipus; species Dipus sagitta. The sequence continues at coordinate 6,625,390 of CM070793.1, read as the reverse complement.
CTTTTTCCTTATAAGTTCTCTGGAACACATTTTTAAAAGTATGAAAGCAAGTAGAACATTACTAGAAACTTGAGAAACTGACTGACAAACTCAGCATTGAGTACTCCTGAATCTAAACATAAGAAGTCATTAGGCTGGGGCTGGAGAGATGGCATAGAGGTTATGATGCTTGCCTGTGAAGCCTAAGCACCCAGGTTCGATTCTCCAGGTCCCATGTTAACCAGATGCACAAGGGGGCGCATGTGTCTGGAGTTTGTTTTCAGTGGCTAGAGACCCTGGCGTGCCTATTCTCTCTCTCCTTCTCTGTGTCTCTAATATAAATAAATAAAAACAAATTAGAAATAAAAAAGAAGTCATTAGTCTGTATTTCCTATTAGTACTTCCACATAGCCATAAAGAGATAAAGTAAATTTTACAATAAGATGGAAGCCAGGTGTGGTGGTGCACGCCTTTAATCCCAGCACTGGGGAGTCAGAGGTCGGAAGATCACTGTGAGTTCCAGACCACCCAGAGACTACATAGTGAATTCCAGGTCAGCCTAGGCTAGAGTGAAACTCTACTTCAAAAAAAAAAAAAAACAAAATAAGGGCTGGAGATGGCTTAGCGGTTAAGCACTTGCCTGTAAAGCCTAAGGACCCTGGTTCGAGGCTTGATTTCCCCAGGACCCATGTAAGCCAGATGCACAAGGGGGCGCGTGCATCTGGAGTTCATTTGCAGTGGCTGGAGGCCCTGATGCACCCATTCTCTCTGTCTGCCTCTTTCTCTCTCTGTCTGTCGCTGTCAAATAAATAAATAAAAATAAAAAACAAAAACAAAAACAGATGTATTAAAAAAATAAAATAAAATAAGATGGAAATTTGGGTAAGAAAATTTAGAAGTCCCTGCCCCCAAACCGTGCCCTGTGCTATAACAGACTTTTGTATTGGTTATGACCTGTGCTGCATAGTCTTTTGTGCTGACACTGTGGCGTGTATCCTGTTTCAAGGCCTTGATCTGTATTGCAGCTTCTGCCCAGTACTGAAAATCATCTGTCTTTCTGTTCATCTCCGTAACACAGCTGCAGGCATCTCTCTGCTACTCAACCATTTTTCGTGTTTCCTGTAAAACTTGCTTTTTTCATATTCAAGGGTGGCTGGCGCTAGGGCAGGGCTTTGAGCTCTGAGACTTAACGATAAGACTAGGCCAAGAGAGAGAATGGGTGCACCAGGGCCTCCAGCCACTGCAAATGAACTCCAGATGCATGCGCCCCCCCTTGTGCATTGGGCTAATGTGGGTCCTGGGAAATCGAACCGAACGCGGGTTCTTTAGCTTTGCAGGTAAATGCCTTAACTGCAAAGTCATCACTCCAGCCTTTATTTATTTATTTATTTATTTGACAGAGAAAGAGGGAGAGAGTGTGAGAGAATGGGTGCATCAGGGCCTCCAGCCACTGCAAATGAACTCCAGATGTATGTGCCCCCTTGTGCATCTGGCTAATGTGGGTCCTGGGGAATTGACTCTGGGTCCTTTGGTTTTGCAGGCAAACGCCTTAACCACATAAGGCAGAAAATAGCAACATGCTAGGTTCCCAGCTGATGGATATTTGGGAATTAACGCCTCCTGGAGGGAGTGTTTTATTGGGGGCGGGCTTATGGGTGTTATAGCCAGTTTCCCCATGCCAGTGTTTGGCACACACTCCTGTTGCTATTGTCCACCTTGTGTTAGCCAGGGGGTGATGTCCACCCTCTGCTCATGCCATCATTTTCCCCTGCCATCGTGGAGCTTCCCCTCAAGCCTGTAAGCCAAAATAAATCTTTTTCCCAGAAGCTGCTCTTGGTTGGGTGATTTCTACCAGCAATGTGAACCAGACTGCAACAGTAAAATGGTACTGAGAAGTGGAATTGCTGCTAGACACCTGACTGTGTGGCTTTGCCCTTTTGGAGCTAATTTTCAAGAGGAATGTGGAAGGATTTGAAACCTTGGCCTAAGAGACACCTTGCAGTGCTGTAAGTACAGCTTGATGGACTATTCTGGCCAGAGTTAAAAGGCCTGAATGCAGTAAGAACTACGGACTGTGAGGTTTGGCTTATGAGGGTGAGAAAGAGCTTTGCTTGGACTGGGCTAGCAGTTTATGTGAGAAGCTTTGCTCTTATGCCCGTGTCCTGAGTTGTGCAGGGTTGCTTTGTGTAGAAATGAACTGGTGTGAGCAGAGGCATATGGCACAGAAAGAAAAATCTTTGGGTGAATTGTTGCCCATTCAGCTGCAATTGAGAGATTACAACCACTGAGATTGGGCCAGCTGACCTGCGCTGGGGCAACAGAAAGAATGTCAATTCTTTTGAAGGGTCCTGAGTGCTCAAGGAGTGTCCTGTTCTTCAAAGTCTGCTTTATTCCCCCTTGGATTAACAAATTGCCACCCTACCTGGGATTGTGGAGTATAAGAAATGCAGGAAAGAGAGGCTCATGGAGTTTGCAACACGGTCTTGTGTTTTGGAAATGGCCATGGGCCGTGTGAAGCAGGTTTGCTGGATGCCTGCATGGAGACCCCATGGGGCCATGAGGATGAACCGTGGATTGCAGTGGAGACCCAGTGGAGATGCCGGGACCACGAGATGGCTGCTGAGGAGAGCTGCTGGCCCCGATGAAGTTTTCCAGAACTGTGAGTAGCCTAGCTGGAGGGGTGGAATTGGAATGCCAGAGATGTGTTGCTGGTTAGAATTATCGGACTGGGAGACTTGTCATTGACTAGAGTTATTGGATTTGGAGTTACAGTTTGATGTTTGCCCTGGTTGTTTTAAATCTTGTATTGGTTGAATGTTTCTTTGCTAAGCCCAATGCCATCTTCTGCAGTGTGAATGTTTATTCTGTGCCGTTATGGGTATTTTTAAGGTTTTTTTTTTTTTTTTTTTTGGTATTATGGCTCAGTTAAAAGATCTTGGACTATGGGGATGTATGAACATCACTGGAATTGATAAAAACTATGGGGACTTTTAAAGCTAGATGAATGCATTGCATTTTACATCATGTATGGTTATCAGTTTATGGGGGCCAGGAGCGGAATGTGTTGGTTTGATTCAGGTGTCCCTCATAAACTTAGGTGTTCTGAATGCTAGGTTCCCAGCTGATGGAGATTTGGGAATTAACGCCTCCTGGAAGTACTGTGTTGTTGGGGGCGGGCTTATGGGTGTTATAGCCAGTTTCCCCACGCCAGTGTTTGGCACACTCTCCTGTTGCTATTGTCCACCTTATGTTGGCCAGGGGGTGATGTCCACCTTCTGCTCATGCCATCTTTCCCCCCTGCCATTGTGGAGCTTCTCTTTAAGCCTGTAAGCCAAAACAAACCTCTTTTTTCCCACAAGCTGCTCTTGGTTGGGTGATTTCTACCAGCAATGCGAACCGGACTGCAACACCTTCCTTTGGCTCTTACATTCTTTCTGCCACCTCTTCCACAATGGACCCTGAGCCTTGGAAGGTCTTATAGAGATATTGCAGTGCTGAGCACTCCTCTGTCACTTCTTTCCAGCACCATGGTGCCTTCTGAGTCATTCCAAGGTCACTGCCATCTGCAAAGAGAAGCTTCTCTAACCAAAAGTGAGAATAGCTTTAATATATGGGTATGAACAATAAGGGAAGTAGTTTGGTGAGCATAGTATATACATTTAGCCAGATAGCAGCAGACATTATACCCCTAGGGCTCATGACTACCTCTGTTTTAAGTTTTCAGTATCAGGGATGTATTCCCTCCCATGGAGCGGGCCTCCAGTCCAATTAGAGGGCAGTTGGTTTCCACCATGATAGATGTGCCACTATTGTACCCATTGGCTCATTTGGCCTGGCTGGCCAAATATAAGGCTTGCAGTGTCCACTGTTGAGTATCTTCACTGGTGCTTTCTCTCTCCCCTATTGAGAGAGGGGGAGAGAGGATTGAATGGGAGTGATTCTCTAAATTCGTCCTCTGTGTGTTTGTTGTTAGCATATTAGGAAGGCTACTGATTTCTGTGTGTTTATCTCGTATCCTGCTACATGGCTATAAGTGTTTATCAGCTCTAACAGTTTGCTGGTAGAGTCTTTATAAAGCCCTTTATGTACAGAATCATGTTATCTGCAAATTGTGATAACTTGACCTCTTCCTTTCCAATTTGTATCCCTTTTATGTGCGTCTCTTGCCTTATTGCTATGGCTAAGACTTCCAGTACTATATTGAATAAAAATGGGGACAGTGGACACCCATGTCTTGTTCCTGATTTTAGTGGAAAAGCTTCAAGTTTTTCTCCATTTAGTAATATGTTGGCTGTAGGCTTGTCATAAATAGCCTTTATTATGTTGAGATATGTTCCTTCTATTCCCAGTCTCTGTAGGACGTTTATCATGAAGGGATGTTGGATTTTGTCAAATGCTTTTTCTGCATCTAATGAGATGCTCATGTGGTTTTTGTCTTTCAGTCCATTTATATAATGTATTACATTTATCGATTTGCATATGTTGAACCATCCCTGCATCTCTGGGATAAAGCCTACTTAGTTGGGGTGATCTTTCTGATATATTCTTGTATTTTGTTTGCCAATATTTTGTTTAGAAATTATGCATCTATGTTCATGAGGGAGCCTGGTCTGTAATTTTCTTTTTTTGTTCTATATTTGCCTGGTTTTGGTATCATGGTGATGCTAGCTTCATAGAAAGAGTTTGGTATGATTCCTTCTTTTCCTATTTTATGGAAAAGTTTAAGAAGCAATGGTGTTAGTTCTTCCCTGAAGGTCTGGTAAAATTCACCAGTGAATCCATATGGGCCTGGACTTTAAATTTTTTTATTTTTATTTATTATTATTACTATTATTATTTTATTTATTTATTATTTTGTTGTTGTTGTTGTTGTTGTTTTTCAAGGTAGGGTCTCACTCTGGCTCAGGCTGACCTGGAATTCATTATATAGTCTCAGGGTGGCCTCAAACTCATGGTGATCCTCCTACCTCTGCCTCACAAGTGCTGGGATTAAAGGTGTGCAGTACCAAGCCCAACTTTACCATAAGACATTTTAACATAACTACTTGAGTTTTTTAAAGATTTTTAAAATTTATTTTAATTTAGTTATTAGAGACAGAGAGAGAAGGAGATGCACGCACCAGGCATCCAACACCGCAAACAAACTCCAGATGCATTCACCACCATGTGCATCTGGCTTATGTGGGACCTACAGAATCAAATCTGGGTCTTTAGGCTTTGCAGGCAAGCTCCTTAACCACCAAGCCATCTCTCCAGACTGAGTTTTTTTAAATGTTATTAAGAAGTTCTTTGAAATGCTTATTTATTTATTTATTTAACAGAGAAAGAAAGAATGGCATGGCAGGGCCTCCAGCCACTGCAAATGAACTCCAGACAAGTGCGCCCCCTTGTGCATCTGGTTAACATGGGTCCTGGGGAATTGAACCTGGGTCCTTTGGCTTTGCAGGGAAATGCCTTAACCTCTAAGCCATCCCTCCAGCACAAATTTTTTTGGTTTTGTTTTCTACGGTAGGATCTCAAGAAATATATTTTTTTTATAAAAGAATAGACCAGACTTGATTTATAATATTTACTCAGTATACACATATAGATTTTATCATTTGTTGATTTTGGAACCTTTTTCCTTATAAGTTCTCTGGAACACATTTTTAAAAGTATGAAAGCAAGTTAGAACATTACTAGAAACTTGAGAAACTGACTGACAAACTCAGCATTGAGTACTCCTGAATCTAAACATAAGAAGTCATTAGGCTGGGGCTGGAGAGATGGCATAGAGGTTATGATGCTTGCCTGTGAAGCCTAAGCACCCAGGTTCGATTCTCCAGGTCCCATGTTAACCAGATGCACAAGGGGGCGCATGTGTCTGGAGTTTGTTTTCAGTGGCTAGAGACCCTGGCGTGCCTATTCTCTCTCTCCTTCTCTGTGTCTCTAATATAAATAAATAAAAACAAATTAGAAATAAAAAAGAAGTCATTAGTCTGTATTTCCTATTAGTACTTCCACATAGCCATAAAGAGATAAAGTAAATTTTACAATAAGATGGAAGCCAGGTGTGGTGGTGCACGCCTTTAATCCCAGCACTGGGGAGTCAGAGGTCGGAAGATCACTGTGAGTTCCAGACCACCCAGAGACTACATAGTGAATTCCAGGTCAGCCTAGGCTAGAGTGAAACTCTACTTCAAAAAAAAAAAAAACAAAATAAGAGCTGGAGATGGCTTAGCGGTTAAGCGCTTGCCTATGAAGCCTAAGGACCCTGGTTCGAGGCTCGATTTCCCCAGGACCCATGTAAGCCAGATGCACAAGGGGGCGCATGCATCTGGAGTTCATTTGCAGTGGCTGGAGGCCCTGATGCACCCATTCTCTCTGTCTGCCTCTTTCTCTCTCTGTCTGTCGCTGTCAAATAAATAAATAAAAATAAAAAACAAAAACAAAAACAGATGTATTAAAAAAATAAAATAAAATAAGATGGAAATTTGGGTAAGAAAATTTAGAAGTCCCTGCCCCCAAACCGTGCCCTGTGCTATAACAGACTTTTGTATTGGTTATGACCTGTGCTGCATAGTCTTTTGTGCTGACACTGTGGCGTGTATCCTGTTTCAAGGCCTTGATCTGTATTGCAGCTTCTGCCCAGTACTGAAAATCATCTGTCTTTCTGTTCATCTCCGTAACACAGCTGCAGGCATCTCTCTGCTACTCAACCATTTTTCGTGTTTCCTGTAAAACTTGCTTTTTTCATATTCAAGGTGGCTGGCGCTAGGGCAGGGCTTTGAGCTCTGAGACTTAACGATAAGACTAGGCCAAGACAAGCTCTGCGCCACCCAGAGACAGGGTCCAGGCTTGGGAAGAGATTCCTCCCGGCCCAGGCCGCTGTAAAAATTAACTGACTTTCACCCAGTTCATTGAGCCTCAGTTTCTCGTATCAAAAACAGTTATTGAATTCTTTTTCTTCTTTTTTTATTTTTATTTATTTATTTGAGAGTGACAGACAGAGGAAGAGGCAGAGAGAGAGAGAATGGGCGCGCCAGGGCCTCCAGCCACTGCAAACAAACTCCAGATGCGTGTGCCCCCTTGTGCATCTGGCTAACATGGGTCCTGGGGACTCGAGCCTCGAACTGGGGTACTTAGGCTTCTCAGGCAAGCATTTAACCGCTAAGCCATCTCTCCAGCCCTTCTTTTTTTTTTTCTTTTCATTTTAAAAATATTTAATTTATTTATTTACTTGAGAGAGAGAAAGAAGGGAAGAGAAAGAGAGAGATCTTTTGGCTTTTCAGGCAAATGCCTTAAGCGCTAAGCCATCTCTCCAGCTCTCCTTTTCTTTCTCTCTCTCTCCCTTCCTTCCTTCCTTCCTTCCTTCCTTCCTTCCTTCCTTCTTTCTTTCTTCTTTTTGTTTTGTTTTCTTTTAAAAAATATTTTATTTTAATTTATTTATTTGCGAGAGAAAGAGGCACAGAGAGAGAGAGAGAGAGAGAGAGAGAGAATGGACACCCCAGGGCCTCCAGCAGCTGCAAACAAAGTCCAGATGCATGCCCCCTTGTGTGCATCTGCCTTACCTGTTTCATGGGGAATCAGACCTGGGTCCTTTGGCTTTGCAGGCAAGTGCCTGGACCACTAAGCCATCTTTTCTTATTTTTTATTTTTGTTCCTTTTTATTTATTTATTTGAGAGCGACAGACAGAGAGAGAAAGTGGCAGAGAGAAAGAGAGAGAGAGAGAGGGAAACAGAGACAGAATGGGTGCGCCAGGGCCTCCAGCCACTGCAAACGAACTCCAGACGCATGCGCCCCCTTGTGCATCTGGCTAACGTGGGTCCTGGGGAATCGAGCCTCGAACCGGGATCCTTAGGCTCCACAGGCAAGTGCTTAACCGCTAAGCCATCTCTCCAGCCCACTAAGCCATCTCTTAAGCTTGAAAATTTCTTGTAAAAAGTCACCATCTGGGCACAGCAACATGGGACTCGACCATCATCATCCCAGGGCCAGAATCCCAGATCGCCTGTGCCTGCAGCACCCTTGGCTCTGCAAGGCAGGGAAATCAAGGAAACCGTCATTGGGTGTGTGTGTGGGGTTTCTCTTGGGGACAGAAGAATCCCCAGAGAGTTCTGGGCCCTGACCTGTCCAACAATGAGACTTATGTGTCAGGCTCCCTCTCTGACTCCCAGGGCTTCCTGGCCATCATGCAGCCTAAGCCTTATGGGGGAAGCATCAAGTGACACTGCAGGGTGGGGGGCGTCAGTTAGGGTGACTGGATCCCTGAAGGTAAGAAGGACAGGAAAGTTTGCACTTGCTAGAAATCAAAGATGGGGCTGGAGAGATTGCTTAGTGGTTAAGCTCTTGCCTGTGAAGCCTGAGGACCCTGGTTCGAGGTTCGATTCCCCAGGACCCACGTTAGCCAGATGCACAAGGGGGCGCACATGTCTGGAGTTCGTTTGCAGTGGCTGGAGGCCCTGGCGCGCCCATATTCTCTCTCTCTCTCTCTCTCTCTGTCACTCTCAAATAAATAAATAAATAAAAATAAATAGAGGACACAACACATTCAGAGCTATGTCAGTGTAGAAAAAAAAAAAAAGAAATCAAATGTGATCTGGCTTCTATTCCTTGCCTAGTTCCATAGAGACCTGTTTTTCCACGACCAACCAGGACCCCTCCTAGGAGGGAGGCCTTTCATAGGAGTTATAAACACTGTGGTGGGTCAAGTTCAGCCCCTGGAACTTGGTGCCAGGGCTAGCCTCTTCCTGAGACAGACCCTAGCCCTAACCAACTAGCTGTCCCTCTGGTTCACCTGAGCTGAAAGACACCCCATCACCACTATAAGGTTATAAATACCTTTGCGAGGGGAGGGCAGGCTCCCTGACCACTTGGGAACTTGCAGCTGTGGGTGAGTGTTTCCCTCTGGCTGGGCTCCCAGGCCCAGGCCCAGCCGGGAGGGGCCCCCCAGCCCTTACTCTCCACATGGGCTCCTTTACCCCCTCCTGCTCCCCACGTGGCAGGAGCTCCTTGAACTTTCTTTTCTCTTTTCTCTCTGCAGTTTTTCCCCAGGTCCTCCACGTGGGATCTCTAGCCACGTGGGTTCCTTTCCTTAGCTCTGTACTTCCCTCAGTAAATAATTTAATAATTATCCTTCTCAGTCTTCTTTTTTTTATTCAATTATTTGATTCAAATTAGAAACAAACCTAGGGTTTGGGGTTCAAGGACTTTCCTGGACCCCTGGCACCCTATTACAACATATTGCAAATGCCTGTTCATGTCTTGGTCTCCCCCCCCCCCTTCATCTTTTTCTTTACACCTTTATCTTTTTCTCTTTCCTTTTTCCTTTTTTTTTGGTTTTTGTTTTTCAAGGTATAGTCTCACTCTCCCAGGCTGACCTGGAATTCACTATGTAGTCTTAGGGTGGCCTCGAACTCACAGTAATCCTCTTACCTCTGCCTTCCGAGTGCTGGGATTAAAGGTGTGCACCACCACACCTGGCTCACAGAGGATCTTTAACTTCCTTGGTGTCATTGCTAGTATTAATGTGACAAGTCCTAAGCTGGAGAAGGACATAAGTGACTCCATATTGTGAATTTACACAAGGAAGTTCAGCTTCGCTGGTACCTTAGGATACGGTCTCACCTGCACTTGAGCCTTACGCTTGGCTCGTTTTAACACAATGGGCCACCGCAAGACAAACTGTTTTTCTCACTATTGCTAAATGCAGTCTTTAGCTTCTGTATTAACTGCTGCTTGCTTGCAGTTGCAGGAGAGGGAAAATGCAGGAAGGGGAGATTCCGGAAAAGTTTCTGTTGTTTCTAAAGTCAAGTGAAGTTAAACTATTGGTTTGGTACGATTATGATTATTGAACTTCTGAACTGTAGAACTAAGATGTTTCACCTAGGATTTGTCCTATAAAAGGAGCCCTGAAGTACAGACTGGTACTGTATTCAGGCTCCTGGATCCTGGATGTGGTCACCAGCTGGCCAATAAAGATTCCTTTCCTACCACTTGGTGTCTGTGTGGTCTTCCCTGGGGGGTCCTCAATCTCTGCATCCCCAGTGCCAGGATTAAAGGTGTGTGCCACCACGCCCAGCCTCAATATCTATTTATTTTTATTTTTATTTTTATTTGTAAGCAGATAGAGAGAAGAGAGACAGACTGAGAGAGAATGGGCATGCCAGGGCCTATAGCCATTGCAAATGAACTCCAGACATAAGTGCCCCTAGTGCATCTGGCTTACGTGGGTCCCAAGGAATCGAACCTGGATCCTTTGACTTCTCAGGCAAACACCTTAACCACTAAGCCATCTCTCCAGCCCTCCAGTATCCATTGTTGAAGTTTTTTTTTTTTTTGATCATGCAATCTAGAACAGTGGGCTTGGTAGAGGACTTCCCCCAGACACAATGAACTTCCCTGTGTTGGTGCTGCAAAACCGACCCAAAGACAGACTTCCTGCGCATGCGCTGCTCAGGACAGAAACCACTCTGCAGCCTCAGGGCTGTGAGCCACATACATACACATATACACACATTTGTATTAAGTGTACTTTTTTCTCTTTTTTTTAGATTTTTTGTTTATTTATTTGAGAGCGACAGAGAATTTTATATGTGTGTGTGTATGTATATATATATATAATATATATATATATATATATATATAGAGAGAGAGAGAGAGAGAGAGAGAGAGAGAGAGAGAGACACACACACAGAATGGGCGCACCAGGGCCTCCAGCCACTGCAAACGAACTCCAGACGCGTGCGCCCCCTTGTGCATCTGGCTAACGTGGGTCCTGGGGAATTGAGCCTCGAACCGGGATCCTTAGGCTTCACAGGCAAGTGCTTAACCACTAAGACATCTCTCCAGCCCCTAAGTGTACTTTTAAATATATATACTTTAAGCTGAGCATGGTGGCGCACGCCTTTAATCCCAGCACTGGGGAGGCAGAGGTAGGAGGATCGCTGTGAGTTCAAGGCCACCCTAAGACTGCATAGTGAATTCAAGGTCAGCCTGTGCTAGAGTGAGACCCTACCTCAAAAAAAATCATATATATATAAAAATACATATATATTTATTTATGAAAGAGGGAGAGAAAGAGAATGGGTGTGGGTGTGCCAGGGCCTCTAGCCACTGCAAACAAACTCCAGACACATGTGTGTCTTGTGCATTTGGCTTACATGGGTCCTGCGGAATCAAACCTGGGTCCTTTGGCTTTGCAGGCAAGCATCTTAAACACTAAGCCCCAGCACTGAGTATTCTTTATTAGAGGGACAGTAGCTCTCCCGGGGTAAGATTGTCACTGTTGGGTTTGAATGTGGGAGAGAGTAGAGATCTATAGGGTGAGGGATGGGGGAGGTCTTTGGACGAGAATGGGAGGAAGTCCTTTTCTTTTGTTTACTAATCACCTGTCCAGGTGCCTGACAGTGACGCAGGATTTTTGAGTTTCAGAGGGGGTCCCCAGAATTTATGAGCCCCAAGTGTGATGGTTTGATTCAGGTGTCCCCCATAAACTTAGGTGTTCTGGATGTCAGGTCCCCAGCTGGTGGCAATTTGGAAATTAATGCCTCCTGGAGGCAATGTATTGTTGGGGGCAGGTTTACGGGTGTTACAGCCAGTTTCCCTTTGCCAGTGTTTGGCACACTGTCCTGCTGCTGTTGTCCACCTTGTAAGTTTCAGGAGTGACCAAGGACCACGGAGACCACTCTGAGGCAAAGATGGAAGTTCTTTTTTTTTCCCTTCGGTTTTTTGAGGTAGGGTCTTGCTCTAGCCCAGGCTGACCTGGAATTCACTATGTAGTCTCAGGGTGGCCTTGAACTCACAGTGATCCTCCTACCTCTGCCTCCCCGGTGCTGGGATTAAAGGCGTGCGCCACACACCCGGCAAAGATAGAAGTTATATTGGGGGGGGGGCATGAACTGCCAGGACTCATTCTCAAGAGAGAAGCAGTCAGCTTGGGGTTACAGATAATGGCTTTATAGGCTCTTCAGTTGGGGGGAGGTGAGGAAGAGAAGAAATTTCTTTGTGGGGGCAGTAAATCTCTATTCTTTACATTAGCCAAAGGGTGAGACCAGAAGTGACCCGGTGAGAGATGGGGGTGAGGGGGAGCAGCAAATCTAGACCTGGAGCCTTGTTAGGCAGGGGAGGGATAATGGCTGGACATCTTCTTGAGGAATGTGGATGACTCCTCTGTCGCCTTCTTGCTGTAACTCCATTTGGTCCTGACCTAACACACTTGATGTTGGTGAGGAGGCGACGTCCACCCTCTGCTCATGCCATCGTTTCCCTCTGCCGTCATGAAGCTTTCCCTTGGAGTCTGTAAGCCAAAATACCCCCCGACACACACACACACTTTATCCCACCCCCTCCCCACAAGCTGCTCTTGGTCAGGTGTTTCCTGCCAGCAGTGTGAACCTGACTGCAATACCAAGTTTTGGGTTCTGTCCTGCCTTCCCCGCCACATTTGAGGTTAGTTTACTGACAATGAGTAGTACATAAACATACGAGCCTTGCAGTGGCATGTAAGCAAGCACAGGGCAGAGGCACAGGTAGGACTCCAGAGGACCCTTCAATTAGGCACCTTAGTTGACAATCTGCTGGATCCTGCTCACCTAGGGGAAGGTGTCAGCAAGACTTGATACTTAAGGTGATGGATGTTAGGTCAGGACAGAAATGGAGTCACAGCAGGAGGGCCGGGGACAGAGACATAAGGAAGTGGGTAATGACCGCCCAGCCATTGTGCCTTGCTTGCCTAACAATGCCCCAGGTCTAGGCGTCCTGCCTCCTTATCTCTCAGGTCACCTGGTCACACCCTAGCTATTTCCCTTCCTTACCTTCCCCCAGGTGAAGAGCTCTATATAGCCCACCGTCTGTAATCTCAAAGTTGAGAGCCAGTCCTGACAGCCCGTGATTGAATAAGAGCTTCCATCTTTGCCTCAGAGTGCTCTCCGAGGTCTTGGTCACTCTTGAACCTTACGGTGGATGTCCCAGGTCAGCAGGAAGGCAGGCATCACTGCGTCTCCAACAAGGGATTTCTGGGTTCCGCTAGCCTCCCGCTGTAGCAGGGGCGTGGTTTGTGTTTCGGGCAGGTCCGACTCAGAAGGCCACAGGGATCTGCAAGCAGTTCCCTGTGGACTTCCAGCTGCCTCCGGAGAGGTGGCCCAACTTTAGATACAAAGGACGTGCCCAGGGACCAGAGTGCCATGAACACAGGACATTCAGTGTTTGGGGCTCAGGGGCCTGTTCTGTGGAACCCCAGGCCTTGGGCACAGGTCATCGTGGGCTAAAGTGAAACCCTACCTCAAAAAACAAGCAAGCAAACAAACAAAAAGAGGCTGGAGAGATGGCTTAGCTATTAAGGTGTTTTTGCCTGCGAAGCCAAAGGATCCAGGTTGGATTCCTCAGGACCCATGTAAGCCAGATGCACAAGTGGGCACATGCATCTGGAGTTTGTTTGCAGTGGCTGGAGACCCTGGCGTGCCCATTCTCTCTCTTTTTTTCTCTCTCAAATAACTAAATTATAAATATCTTTTTTGTGTGTTTTTGTTTGTTTGTTTGTTTCCGAGGTAGGGTTTCACTATAGTTCAGGCTGACCTGGAATTCCCTATGTAGTTTCAGGGTGGCCTCTAACTCATGGTGATCCACCTACTTCTGCCTTCCAAGTGCTGGAATTAAAGGGGTGACGCCCAGCTAAAAATGTTTTTTGTTTTGTTTTTAATATTTTTTATTTATTTGGCAGAGAAAGAGGGAGGGAGAGAGAGAGAATGGGCGCACCAGGGCCTTCAGCCACTGCAAACAAACTCCAGACTCATGTGCTACCTTGTGCATCTGGCTTACATGGGTCCTGGGGAATCAAACCTGGATCCTTTGGCTTCGCAGGCCAGTGCCTAAACCGCTAAACCCTAAACTGACTTTTTCAAAGAGAAATTAGGGTAAAGCTGCAAGCACATGATCTTGAGGGAAACTAAAACTTTTAAAAGAGAAATTAGGGTAAAGTTGTTGGCACGTGTAGGGAGCCCTAGGAGGAACCCACATGGAATCTGCCACATGTTTTTAGGGGAGTTAAGAGGCAGATATCAAAGCAGAGAGTAAGAGACTCAGAGGAGAAATGAGCCATGAAGAGGGCTCCACTCATGGCTACCCTGAGTTTAGAGTTAAGGACACAAGGTAGCAAGTCTAGGATTGGTGAGAGCATTCACGTGGTAGATTCGGAGATCAGAGAAAAATCATACATGTAATTAAAGTGAGAAGTTACCCCAAACTACAAAGCAGAGACAAGCGGAAAAGTTTAGATGAAGAAAAATGCAATGCTTTTCTGCCTGAGGCCAGGCTCGCGTGTGTTGGGCCAGCCCAGGATAAGAGCTGGAGGAGACCCATACTCACCTGGGAGAAGACCCATACTCACCTGGGAGGAGAAGGGGCCGGAAGGTCACAGCCTTTACAGCATCAGTTTCAGGTATGGAAGGGGAAGACCTGATTGGCTAGTAAATTTGGATGAACCTGAGGGTCAGCCCATTTGCGTCAGCCCACCCAGGTACCCAATAGATTGTGGGCAGCAGGGGGCACTGCGAATAAGTCTCAACACTTTTCGAGGTTAGGTCTCACTCTATCTTAGGCTGACCTGGAATTTACTATGTAGTCTCAAGGTGGCCTCAAACTCACTGCGATCCTCTTACCTCTGCCTCCGTAGTGCTGGAATTAAAGACGTGCGCCACCATGTCCTGCTTTTAACAGACATTTTTGCCAAGAGTTTTGCTCTGGTGCCAGGGCGAGGTGGCCTGTGTGCCACCCGATTCTCCTTGAGCCTAACTGAAACTGCCTGAAAAAGTTAGTTTCCCTCTATCTTCTTTCAATAGCTCTTGAGGCCAGCCATATCTTTGAGTTATGAGCTTGCTTTGTAACAGATGTCTTTTATCATGCTATGGTCCAGGAAAGTTTTATGGTCCACTGGGGTCAGTGGTCTGAGGCCAGTGGTTCATTAATCCTTCACTCTCTCTTTTCTCTCTTTTTTTCTGCCTTCGAGGTAAGGGCTTGCTATAGGCCAGGCTGACCTGGAATTCACTATATGGTCTCAGGGTGGCTTCAAACTCATGATGATCCTCCAACCTCTGCCTCCCAAATGCCAGGATTAAAGATGTGCGCCACCATCCCCAGACATTATCTATCTATCTATCTATCTATCTATCTATCTATCTATCTATCATCTTCTATCATTTATTTTTGTTACAGAGAGAGAGAGAGAGGGAGGGAGAGAATGGCCATGTCACGGCTTCTTGCTGCTACAAATAAACTGGAGGTGCCTGGGCCACTTTGTGCACCTGACTTTTTATGTGGGTACAGGAGAACTGAGCCTGGTGTTAGGTCAGGACAAAATGCAGTTACAGCAGGAGGGTGAAGTGAATCATCCACTTTTCTCAAGAAATTGTTTAGCCATTATCCCTCCCCTGCATAACAAGGCTCCAGGTCTAGATTCACTGCCCCCTTATCTCTCACTGGGTCACTTCTGGTCTCACCCTATGGCTAATGTAAGGAACAGAGATTTACTGCCCCAACAAGAAATTCCTTCCCTTCCTCACCTTCCCCCAACTGAAGAGCCTATAAAGCCCACTATCTGTAACCCCAAACTGACTGCCCCGCTCTTGTGACTCAGTCCTGGTAGCTCGTGTCTCCCTGCTCTCCCCCTGTGAATAAAACTTTCCATCTTTTCCTCAAAATGGTGTCTATGGTCTTGGTCACTCCCGAACCTTCCACCTGGGCTGTTAGGCTCTGCAAGCAACTGCCTTTGCTGAGCTATCTCTTCAACCCCAGAATAGTTTTTTAAAAATTATTATTTTTTAAGATTTTTATCTTTTTATCTGAATGCATGTGTTCAATCTCCAATGCTGGGGGAAAAGAAACAAAAACTGCTGAATGAGAAAGTCAGTAACAGATTTTCAAGAGGTATCTAATACAGACAGAATCTAATACCTGTGTCTGTTTTTTTTTAATCTTTTTGTTTATTTTTATTTATTTATTTGACAGTGACAGAGAGAGAGAGAGAGAGAGAATGGGCGCATCAGGGCCTCCAGCCACTGCAAACGAAACTCCAGATGCATGTGCCCCCTTCTGCATCTGGCTAACGTGGGTCCTGGGGAATCGAGCCTCGAACCAGGGTCCTTAGGCTTCACAGGCAAGCGCTTAACCGCTAAGCCATCTCTCCAGCCCCCTGTGTCTGTTTTTATCCCCACATTTTCACATTGGAACTCAGCTCTTAACTGATGGTTAATGCTAGTGCCCTTTCTCTTGGTGAAGGAATAGTTTCCCATTGAGTGACAAGGTAGAGTAAGAAAATCTGTAAAACATGCACTCTGTTGTACCCTATGTCGCCGTCCCTTTTCCTCAGGACGTTAGCATCAGGGATGCACTGTCTTGTGTTCTAGATGCAAGAGTTGAGTATTTCAGGTGAGGATCCGGGTAATCCTCTTTGTAATCCACAGTGGATTTTCAGAGGCACTGGCATTTGAGGAGGCAATGATATAACTGTTAAAAATCAATCTGCGGGGCTGGAGAGATGGCTTAGCGGTTAAGCGCTTGCCTGTGAAGCCTAAGGACCCCGGTTCGAGGCTCGATTCCCCAGGACCCACGTTATCCAGATGCACAAGGGGGCGCACGCGTCTGGAGTTCGTTTGCAGTGGCTGGAGGCCTGGCGTGCCCATTCTTTTCTTTCTCTCTCTCTGTCTGCCTCTTTCTCTCTCTCTGTCACTCTCAAATAAATAAATAAAAATAAATATTGTAAGAAAATCAATCTGCCATATTTTGCTGGGAGCAAGAGAAAACTCTGGTGCTTGGCGTGGCCAATGGACAAGGAAGGCCATATCTGGTAGTTGAGACAACCGTATCGGAGTGATGTAGTCTCGCATACATCTCGTTGCCCTTACTTGTTCCAGAAGCCATATTGTATTACAAAAGGTTTGTTAGATTTACCCAGCTTTTCAAGAATACATTTTGACTCGTTTGTATTTTAAATTATTTTTATTTAAAAAAATGTTTTAGCAATTCAGTCAGGTGTAACATTGGCCTGTTAGATCTTTGATTTTTCCCTGGAGATGACACACATCAGAAGCAGTGTCTTAAGAGTTTTATTTCGTAGTGTCCTGACAGACTCTGACAGGATCTGTATGCCGCAGTCTGCCCATTTTCTTGTACTGAACGGTAGTATGTGCACGTCATTATAATTCTCTGCCTATTACCCATGTCCTACAAGAAACTGAACATTTCACTTGTTTCCTTTGTGGGGAAGTTCTATACAGCGATTTTATTTTTTCCCCACAGATCCTTATTGTGTAATGGTGGCCAAATTTTCATCGATTTTACAAAAGATGATGATTGTACATGAGTTGTTTGGTATGTTGTACACAGCTAAGGTTAAGTGCCTTAACAGCTTACAGTTGTGACTCTACTTGAGGTTGTCTCCTCCAGCCCCTGCTTCATGGAGGGCTTCATCGTTACCCTGCGTTCCTGAACCTTCTGTGTCTACGTAGCCTGTGATGGAATGTAGTGTTCTACCTGAGGGTGCTGTTGCTTTTGGTCTGCCATGCATTTGGCTTTTACTCCTAACTTATTAATTCAAAATGCAAAGAAAAATTTGCACTCGAAAGTTGATTTAAGGACTCAGCCTTTTGCTGGATATCTGTGGCCAATGTTTACCTAACTCACTCTTTTTGTATCGCAATTGCTTGTATACTTCTTTTATGTTGAAATAACAAGACTAACTCATTCTGATATGATGGTTTTCCTGTGGTTAAAAATAAAAAAATTGGGGCTGGGGAAATGGCTTAGTGGTTAAGGCATTTGTGAAGCCTAAGGACCTTGGTTTGATTCCCCAGGACCCATGTAAGCCAGATAGAAAAGGGGGCGCATGTGTCTGGAGTTCATTTGCAGTGGCTGGAAGCCCTGGTGTGCCAATTCTCTCTTTCTCTCTGCCTCTTCTTCTTCTCTCTCTCTCTCTCTCAAGTAAATAAGTTACAAAATATATTTTAAAAAAATTGATCACAATTGGTGCCTTGGAAAAGGGTAGAGCAACATTGAGGACTACTGGTTTGGTTGGGAATGGGCTGAATTAAGAAGCCCAGAAGCAGAGCTTTATGACAGATTTCCTAGGCACACCTCTGTAGAAAGTGGGAATGTCAGTCTTTAGTAGCATTCTGATTTATTCTCATGACACTAATGAAATATTCAATCACATCTACTTCAGGTATATATAACTGTATTTGAAATGTGGGGTTTTGTATGTGTGTGTGTCTCTGTGTGTAGAATGAGTTAATAAAATTGTTGAGTAACTTGAACATAAAAAAGATTTTATCTTTATTTATTTATTAGAGACAGAGAGAGGGGGGGAGAAGAGATAGAGAGAATGGACACGCCAGGCCCTCTAGCCACTGCACGCAAACTCCAAATGCATGCGCCACCATGTGCATCTGGCTTATGTGAGACCTGTAGAATTGAACCTGGGTCTTTAGGCTTCACAGGCATGCGCCTTAACCACTAAGCCATTTCTCCAGCCCCAG
Organism: Dipus sagitta; assembly: GCA_036346955.1. Taxonomy (NCBI): domain Eukaryota; kingdom Metazoa; phylum Chordata; class Mammalia; order Rodentia; family Dipodidae; genus Dipus; species Dipus sagitta. The sequence continues at coordinate 6,606,904 of CM070793.1, read as the reverse complement.
AATTAGTTTTTTAAATTAATTTTTAGGTTAGTGTAAAATAATGGGTTTCACCAGGCGTGGTGGCGCAAACCCTTTAATCCCAGCACTTGCGAGGCAGAGGTAGAAGGATCGCTGCAAATTCAAGGCCACCCTGAGACTCCATAGCGAATTACAGGTCAGCCTGAGCTTGAGGGAGACCCTACCTTGAAAAGAAAAAGAAAAAGGATTTCATCCTGGCCTCTTCATACACATGTATTAATATTGAAGGGTTAATGACTCTACCTGAAAGCCAGAGGGAACTAGAGGGTTAATGACTGTCCCTAAGACTAAAAGGCCTTAAAGGAGCATCAGAAAAGGAAAGGAAAGGAAAACAAAAGAAAAGAAACATCAGAGGCAGCCATTCCCAGTCAAGCTGGACATAACTCCAGTGACTGAGGTAGTTCCCCTAACTCAGAAGGCCTTGAAGGAACAGAGGGCGTCTGGGGCATCCTCTCTTAGACAATTCTTGCTGAGAAAAGCCCATTCTGAACAGAGACACAAATAGCTGTAGTTCCTTATCTACTTCCCTTGGACTTGGACCTGGTCCAGTCCGTTTTTCTTAGCATCCTCCTTATAAGCGTGCGCCCCAGCCCAGTGCCTGAGCCTCCATCCCGTGGAAAGGCTTCGGAAAACGGTCTCTTGTCTGTGAAGATCAAACCCCGTGTTTTGGTTTTTCTCTTTCGCTTTCCTTGTAAATATACCTTGTTCTCTTTCATTCCTCTCTCCAGCTGACCTCCCTATGTCCCGTCTCTCATCCAGGTGGTTCTCTTTAGGCGCCATGTAGGGTTAGCAGGGCCCTTGAAAGTAAACTAAAAGTGGGATATACCTTTGAGCCTGTGAAATGGAATTTGGTCCTTCTTTTTCCCCAAGGGGGTCCTCATAGCCTCCACCTTGCTGGAAGTCAGAAATGTCAGGAGGATCTTGCCTTTCCTTCTCTCTTCTTCCTAAAAGATTTCTGAAAGATAACTCCCTTCCGAAGTGGTTCAGGGGCTAAAGGCATTTGCTTGCAAATCCTGACCGCCCAGGTTTGATTCCCCAGTACCCACTTAAAGCCAGATGCGCAAAGTGGCACATACATCCGGAGTTCGTTTGCAGTGGCAAATAAATTTTAAAGAAATTAAAAAACAAACAGGATGGGAAATGTAATCCTCAGATGTTTGCACATCTGTTCAAGATTTTTCATTGCCTTAATCTTAGAAAGTCTTGGTTTCAACGGTTAAGTGAAAGTGTCTTCATCTATTTAAAGAATAAAAATAAGTTGCTCTTTTAAAACGTGTAACTTCCAAAAATAAAAGTTAAAATTGTAAAAAAAAAAAAAAATTAAAAACAAGCAAACAAAAACTAGCCAATCAGATGTGGTGGCACACGCCTTTAATCCCAGCAGGAGGGAGACAGAGGTTGGAAGAATCAGAATCGCCATGAGTTCAAGGCCAACCTAAGAATAAATAGTGAATTCTAGGCCAGCTTGGGCTAGAGCGAGACCCTATCTCGAAAACATAAATAAATAAAAAGAAATAAAGAAAGCAGCCAGAGCCTGGCGTGGAAAAAAAAAGTGGCGCCCGGACACCTGGCATGGGGGCTGCTGAAAACACTGGAAGTACCAAGTGGGAGAACTCTCTGAAGAGTCAAGTCTATAGCTCCCCCACCTCCCCCGAGGCAGGGTCTCAATTCAGTCCAGGCTGAGAAATCAGGGTGGCCTCGAACTCATGGCGATCCTCCTACCTCTGCCTCCCAAGTGCTGGGATTAAAGGCGTGAGCCACCACGCCCAGCATTTCTATAGCTATTTACCAAAGTGCAGTAGTGGCTGGTTGAGTCCAGGTTTCCATATTTACAATTCAGAACAAGGTGGTCAAAGAATTGTCTGTCTTCCGGATTCTTAATTTGAATAAGAGCTTTTAAAATTTTAGTTTTTAGGCCAGGTGTGGCGGCCCATGCCTTTAATCCCAGCACCTGGGAGGCAGAGGTAGGAGAAAGGCCGTGAGTTCGAGGCCACCCTGAGACTACAGAGTGAATTCCAGGTCAGCCTGGACTAGAGTGAAAACCTACCTGGAAAAACCAACAAACGAGCAAATAAAGTTTTACAGTCTTGAAATGTCTGGAGGGAAGATATTCTGGGGAGAAGATATTCTAAGGAGAGTCATTTGTGACTCCCCCTTCAGCTATTACTCCATTGAAACAGTGGTCCTCCAGTAATTGGAATTTCCTCTTATGCTAGGGGAAAGGAAAGGCTACAGTGGAGGAACTTGAGACAAGACTGGAGCCTACACCAGGATGGGTCCTTGATGGGCAGAACCACACTTTAAAACCAGGACTGCTTTAAACCTAAGCCTGGAAGGGCTTGGTGGTACACTCCTTTAATCGCAGCACTTGGGAGGAAGAGGTAGGAGGATTACCCTGAGTTCGAGGCCAGCCAGAGACTACATAGTGAATTCCAGGTCAGCCTGGCCTAGAGCAAAACCCTACCTCGGAAAAACCCAAAAAAACAAACAAACAAAAAAAGTTGGAGAGATTGATGGTTTAAAGGTTAAGGTGTTTGCAAAAGCCAAAGGACTCAGGTTTAAGGCACATCCTGGCACATGTGTCTGGAGTTTGTTGGCAGTGGCTGGGGTCCCTGCACGCTGGTAGAATATTGCTGAAGAGGCAGAGGCAGGAGGATCAGGAGTTCGAGGTCAGCCTGAGCTACACATTTTAAAAAATAAAAAAGAATAAGTGAAAAAAATTTTTTTTAATTAAAAACAAACAAACAAGAACAACAACAGAAAATTCCTAAACTTCATGTCAATACTCCAGAGATGGACTTGGGTGTGTGTGTGGCGGGGTGGGGGTGGGGGGAAAGGCACTGGATTTTAATACCCTATGCGATCACACTGAATAGATCTCCTGTCTCTTTTTCACTATTATCTCTTTAAGTGGTCACTGCTGGAGCCTAGCTTGCTAGGGCTGCCAGAACCTGGGGTTTAACCCTAAAAACACCAGTAAACTTCACAGGTTCTAAGACCCTGAAAACCACGACTTTCTGAAAGCACCGGTTTAGGCCTAAGGGACCTTAAAGTCAGAGGTTGCAAGTGATGACTGGGTCTGGGGGGGGGGGGGATGGGGCTGTGTGTACAAGTTCTGTATATAGCTTTGTCCATTCGCCTTATTTGAGAGAGGGAGGGGGGAGATGGGGAGAGGGCGCGCCAGGGCCTCCAGCTTCTGCAAACAAACCCCAGACACCTCGTGCGGCAGGTTTACTTGGGTTCTGGGGAATGGAACCGACGTCCTTGGGCTTTGCAGGCAAACGCCTTAACTGCTAAGCCATCTCTCCAGCCCCGCCTATTTTATTTTACTATTTACTTATTTTGGTTTTTCGAGGTAGGGTCTCACTCTAGCCCAGGCAATGTAGTCTCAGGGTGGCCTCGAACTCACGGCGATCCTCCTACCTCTGTCTCCCTAGTGGTGGGGTTAAAGGTGTGAGCCACCAGGCCTAACATTTTTACAAGTGCCACTGTGCCCCAGAGACGAAAACGCGGCCCAAGCCACGCTCTGCGGGGGGGGGGGGGTCCGTGCACCTGCCATCCGCTCCCGTTCCACAAACGGTGCACCGACCCTGGACCCCTGCACCGCCAAGGCCCAGCCAGGCCATTGCTGGAGAGCGTGGCCACAGACCTCGGGCCACAACCACCCCGCCTCCGCTCCTCCCGCCGACGCCCGGGGCGTGGCATCCCGCAGCCCGCCCCACGCCGCCGCCGCCGCACGCCGAGGGAGGGAAAGGGCGGAGCCGCCTCCCTCCGCGCAGGCCGAGGCGCCCGCTGATTGGCCTGTGCGCACACCCCAGGCTCCCGCTGATTGGCCTCCGCGCACAACCCCAGACGCTTGCTGATTGGCCTCTAGCGCACAACCCCAGGCGCCCGCTGATTGGCCTCCGCGCACGGCCCAGGCGCTCACTGATTGGCCGGAGCGCTCCGGGTCTCTCGGGACGTCTCGCGCCTCCCACCTCCTCCTCCCTCCCCCGCCCGCAAGTTTCCCGCCAGCAGAAGCCGCGCGGCGGATGCGGTGCCTTTCGCGGCTCGCGGTTGCCTCCGCCGCCCCGTGGTCGCGATGTCGCGGCAGAGCACGCTGTACAGCTTCTTCCCCAAGTCCCCGGCGCTCAGTGATGGCAAGAAGACCCCGGCCAGGGCCTCCTCCGCCGCCGCCGCCACCCCCGGGGCCTCCTCTTCTCCATCCCCCGCCGGCGCTGCGGCCTGGAGCGAGCCCGAGGCGGAGCCGGGCTCCGGGCCCTTGACGGTGTCCGCTTCGCCGCCTAGGGCGAAGAACGTCAACGGAGGGCCGCGGAGGTCGTCCGCGGCGCCGGCCGTCCCCGCCAGGTAGCGGGGCGGGCGGGCGGTGCGTGTGTGTGTGGGGTGGTCGGGCTCGGCAGGTGTGGGGGGGCTGCACCGGGGGGGTGCTCGTTGCACGGGGCCGGGCTTCGTGTGCACGGAGGAAAGGTGCACGGAGTCCCGGGCGCGTAGGGGCGGGAACTGCTGGCCGTTCGCCGCGGGCGCCATGCGGGGGAGGAGCGCCGACCCCGGGGTGGAGGACGGGCCCGGGAGGAAGCTCGACGCCCTCCTCCCTCCGCGTAGCCCGGGGGAGGGCACGGCGATGGGAGCGCGGGAAGTTGCCCCGGTGCAGGAGTCACGTTGCGGCGCGGCTCGCAGGCTGGTCCGTGCGGCCCGAGCCGCGGATGCCCGGACGCAGCAGCCCGTGCCGCCGCGTTGGCGGGCCGTAGGGTGCGGGGCTCCGAGGGGGTGGGGCTGGGGGCGTGGCTTGGAGCGGGCGAGGAGCCTGATTGGACAATGAGACTTGAGGGTGGGGCGAGGAAGCGCGCTGAAAGTGCTGGGACCCAACCCCCCTCCCCCCCCCCCGTTTGCTCCGGCAGGTAGAGAGCTGGTGCTGCAAAGTTGTCTTTGGTGCACTTGGAAGTAAACGTGTCGAATGGGGAGAGGGAAATTTGTATTTGTTTTGGTTTTTGTTTTGGTTTTTTGTTTTTCCGAGGTAGGGTCTCACTCTAGCACAGGCTGTCCTGGCTTTCACTATTGTTGTCTCAGGCTGGCCTCGAACTCACTGTCATCCCCCTTACCTCTGCCTCCCAAGTGCTGGGATCAAAGGCATGCGCCACTACTAAAATTTGCCTTCTGGAATGGTGTTTTATTCCGGATTGCACGTGAGGATGGGACACTGAACTTTATTTTTTGGGGGGCAGGAGTTTGTTGCTCTACCGAGGGGTTTGGTCAGGCCCTGCCCAAGGATGTGTGCATACGGCTGGGCAAGCCTGCCCGGACAAGTGTCCTCCGCACTGCGCTGCCTTGGCATTCCGGGACTTGGCTGTAGTGGTTGGTATTTTGGAAAAGCTCACTTTTACTGAATTAACCACCGAGTGTAAGTGTAGCCGTTGGAGCAGGTGGAGGCATAGACGTTCAGAAAAAAAAACAAGTTCGTCAGAGCTGGCTAGTGGTTCTTAGCTTCCATTCCTTACGTGCCGTGTTTCAAGATGCTTTACACGAATTCTCGAATTTGTCAAGGCCCAAGTGTATCGTGTTATTACTACCTCCGTTGGCGGAGGTGGCTTTTCGCAGTACTGAGCATGGAAGCCAAGGCCTCCCATGCTAGCTAAACAAGGGCCATACCACTGAGCTTACCCACCCGGACTCCAACTCCGCATTTAAATTGCTCCAAAGGACCGTTTAAGTATCCCTGGGCTGGAATTGAAACACAGAAGCTGAGAGCACTTGCAATAGCCATCTGCCAGATCCCTGGCTAGGTTTGATCCCAAGCACAGCAGGAGAAAGGAAATTGCCATTTTAGAATCTGCTTTTTTGAGGGGAAATAAGCTAGCATCTGGTGAGCGTGATGCTTACTTGAGCATGACTTTCTCTTTAAAAAAAATTATTTTTATTTATTTGCATGTGTGGAAGGGCGCACCCGTCTTGCCGTAGCAGTTGAATACCTGTCCAGCTTTATGTGGGTGGCTGGGGAATTGAACCCCTGCCAGCAGACTTTGCAAGCTAGCACTTTTAACCGCTGAGCCATCTCCTGGGCTCATGAATTGATTCAGTCCAAAATAAAAGACTGTGTTTACTGTAAGATACTTACCCAAGAAAGTATCTTGGGTAAAATATGACAAAGGCAGTTCTAATAGTGCAAATAGAAGGTGTGATTTCTGCTTTGGAGGAAAGAGTAGGGTATGTTCACATTAGGTTTTCAAGCTAAACTTTTTATTATTATTATTATTATTTTATGAGAGAGAGAGAGAATGGGTATGCTAGGGCCCTCAGCCACTGTTAAACTCCAGATGCATGCGTCACCTTGTGCATCTGGCTTATGTGGGACCTGGGGAATCAAACCTGGGTCGTTTGGCTTTGCAGGCAAACATCTTAACTGCTAAGCCCTCTCTCCAGCCTGTCAAGTTAAACGTTTAATTTTATTATTATCTTTTTATTTATTTGAATGAGAAAGGCAGGGGAGGGTCGCAGAGAGAGTGGGGGTGCCAGGGCCTCCAGCCACTGCAAACGAACTCCACACGCATGTGCCCCTGGCTTACGTGGGTCCTGGGAAATCGAACCTGGGTCTTTAGGCTTCACAGGCAAGCACCTTAACTGCTAAGCTATCTCTCCAGCCCACATGTATTTTTGTTATTTTGCCCTAGTTTTTTTTTTTTTTTTTTTTTTTTTTTGGTTTTCCGGGGTAGGGTCTCACTGTAGCTCAGACTGACCTGGAATTCACTATGGACTCGAACTCATGGTGATCCTCCTACCTCTGCCTCCCGAGAGCTGGGATTGATAAAGGTGTACGCCACCACACCCGGCTCTAGTTTATTTTTTTAATTGAGTTTTTTGTTTATTTATTTGAGAGCGACAGAGAGAAAGAGGCAGAGAGAGAGAGGGAGGGAGAATGCGTGCACCAGGGCCTCCAGCCACCGCAAACGAACTCCAGATAACGTGCGCCCTCTTGTGCATCTGGCTAACGTGGGTCCTGGGGAATTGAGCCTTGAACCGAGGTCCTTAGGCTTCAGAGGCAAGCGCTCAACCGCTAAGCCATCATCCCAGGCCTGCCCTAGTTTATTTAAAATCCCAAGAATAGGGCTTGGGGGCTCAATGGTTAAAGCCTTTCTTGCAAAGCCTGATGGCCTGGGTTTAATTCCCCAGTACCAACTTAAAGTAAGATGTGCCAAGTGGTGTGCGCACCTGAAGTTTGTTTGAAGTGGCAAGAGGCTCTGGCATGCCTATTCTCTCTCTCTCAAACAAGGAAAGAAAGAAAGAAAAAATAATCACTCTAGCCCAGGGTGATTTGAATTCACTGTGTTCTCAGGCTGCCCTTGATCTCACAGTGATCCTCCTACCTCGACTTCCTGAGTGCTGGGATTACAGGCCTGTGTACCACCATGGCCAGCAAGGAAGGTGTTTTTTTTAAAAAGCTCCAAGAATAACATTTATTTTAAAATATCTGCAATGTCACTGTAGAATCTTTATTAAAGTATACCGTAAGATAATTCCAGTATTCTGGCATTTCAACTTGGGTTATGTGTTTTACTTGGTGCGGGGGAGACTTCCCTGACTCTCCTTCCTGCTTTACTTCCACTGGGTTATTATTGTTATTATCGTTAGCTCCCCAAGGGCCCCCCCACTCTTTTTTCCTTGAGGAATTCACTATATAGTCACAGGGTGGCCTCAAACTCACAGCCATCCACCTACCTCTGCCTCCCAGAGTGCTGAGATTAAAGGCGTGCACAGCCAGCTGGGTTATTAGAAAAGACACGGTTCAGGAATGGCCAAATACAAGAGATGGATGCATAGTGTAAGGTAGTGGGAGAGTCTGGCCTAGAAATTTTTTTTAGTTTTTGAGGTAGTTTCACTCTAGTCCAGCTTGACCTAGAACTCACTCAGTCCACGACTGACCTCCAACTCAGAGATTCTCCTACCCCTGCCTTCGGAGTGCTGGGATTAAAGACACTATGATCCTAATTCTTACGTCTACTTTTGAGGCAGGGTTTCTTTGTATCACTGGATGGCCTTGATTTTACCATGATCACCTTTTAAAAAAAATGTTTTATTTTTATTTATTTACTTATTTGACAGAGAGAGAGGGGGAGAGGGAGAGAATGGGTGCGCTAGGGCCTCCAGCCACTGCAAACAGAGTCCAGACGTGTGCGCCCCCTTCTGCCATAGCAATGCCTTTAAAGCTACTGAGCACTCTCCCCTCTGTTTGCCTATTTTATATATTTACTGTAGGTAGAAAAATCTGATAAATGGCATGTATCAGATGTTCCTTTAATTATGGCTTTTGTTTTGTTTTTGTTTTTGAGGTAGGGTCTTGCTCTAGCCTAGGCTGACCTGGAATTCACCATGTAGTCTCAGGGTGGCCTCGAACTCACAGTGATTCTCCTACTTCTGCCTCCTACAGCTGGCATTAAAGGTGTGTGTCACCATGCCCGGTTTATTGTGGCATTCTTGGAAACTACAGAATTTACTAGAGATACAACTTAAAACTTAGCTTTTGTTTTTCTGAGGTAGGGTCTCTCTCTAGCCCAGGGAGACCTGGAACTCACTCTACTCATCCTGCTGCTGAGTGTTGGAAATAAAGGCACGAACTGCCATGCCTGACTTTACAATTGCCTTTCTGTTTTAAAAACTAATTTATAGCCGGGTGTGGGGCCTTTAATCCCAGCACTCGGAAGGCAGAGGTAGGAGGATCACCATGAGTTCGAGGACACCCTGAGAGACTACATAGTGAATTCCAGGTCAGCCTGGGCTAGAGGGAAACCCCACCTGGAAAAACTTAAAACAAAACAAAAAACACCTTTTTTTTTTTTTTTGAGGTAGGGTCTCACTCTAGCCCAGGTTGACCTGGAACTAACTCTGTAGTCCCAGGCTGGCCTCAACTCACAGCACCTTTAATCCCAAAATTCACATAGGAGGATTATTGTTGAGTTCAAGGCTAACCTGAGACTACAGAATGAATTCCAGGTCAGCCTGGGCTAGCGCGAGATCCTACCTTGAGAACCAAAAATAAAGGCTGGTGAGATGGTTTAGGAGTTAAGGCCTTTGTGCGAAGTTAAAGGAGCCAGGTTCAATTCCCCAGGACCCATGTAAACCAGATACACAAGGTGGCACATGCATCTGTCATCACTCCAGCCCTAAGTAAATACTTTTTTAAACAATTTATTTAGAATTCCATATGGCAACGGATAAAAAGTAGGAGTTAGGGTTAGCACAGCAGGAGGAAGTAACTGTTGAAAAAGAAATCAGAAAATGTTTCCCGGAGTGACAGCTGCCACTGATAGGGTATCAGGGGAAGAAATGTTAACGAGGATTCCCCTACTTACTGAGACTGGTTCTCTCTCATTAAGTTGTCCACGCTGGCCTTGACCTCACTATAGCCCCTCAGATGGACCTTTGAATTTGTAATCCCCTCACTGTGACCTCTTCAGTAGTTAGAATTAAAGGCCTTGTGCACCAGGCCTGGCTCATGATTTTTTTTTTGGGGGGGGGGGTTTCGAGGCAGGGTCTCACTCTGGCTCAGGCTGACCTGGAATTAACTATGTAGTCTCAGGGTGTCCTTGAACTCACTCACGGGGATCCTCCTACCTCTGCCTCCCAAGTGCTGGGATTAAAGGCGTGCGCCACCACGCCCGGCGATTTTTTTTTTTCCAATTTCTTTTTATTTGAGAGAAGCAGGAGGAGTAAGTGGGCACAACAGGACCTATTGCCACTGCAGACGCACATCCTACTTCATGCATCTGGTTTTACTTGGGTACTGGGGAATTGAACCTGGGTCGACGGGCTTTGCAAGCAAGTGCCTTTAACTGCTGAGCCATCTCTCCAGACCAGTTTTTTTTTTTTTTTTTTTTTTTTTTCCGAGGTAGAGTCTCACTCTGGTCCAGGCTGACCTGGGATTCACTGTAGTCTCAGAGTGGCATTGAACTCCTAGCAATCCTCCTACCTTTCCCTCCTGAGTGCTGGGATTAAAGGCATGTGCCACCACGCCCAGCTTATTTATTTATTTATTTTTATTTATTTGAGAGTGACAGACGGAGAGAGAAAGAGGCAGATATATATATATGTATGTATATATATGTATGTATGTATATATATGTATATATATATAGAGAGAGGGGGGGAATGTTGTTAAATACTATGGATATAAAAGTTAATTTATTTGTTTGAGTTTTTTTGAGGTAGTGTCTCACTTGAGCCCACGCTGGCCTGGAATTCCCTATGTAGTCTCACAGCCCTCCTCCTCCTCCTGTCTCAAGTGCTGGAATACAAAGTGTGCCCCACCATGAGTGGCGGAGTCATTTTCGTTTGCAAGCAGAGAGAGAGAGAGAGAGAGAGAGAGAATTGGCACACGAGGTCCTCTAGCGCTGCAAACAAGCTCCAGGTGTGTGCTCTGCTCAGTGCAGTGAGCTTTACGAGGGTACTGGGGAATAGAACTCGGGTTGCCAGGCTATGTAGGCAAGTGCCTTAACTGCTGAGCCATATCTCCAGCTCTGTTTTTATTTTATTTATTTATTTAATTTATTTATTGTTTTCAAGGTAGAGTCTCACTCTAGCCCAAACTGACCTGGAATTTACTATGTAGTCTCAGGGTGGCCTTGAACTCTCAGCGATCCTCCTACCTCTGCCAGCTCTCTTTATTGAGCACATTTTTTTTCTTCCTTCCCTTCCCTCTTTCCTTCACTCATTTGAGGTAGGGTCTCACTCTAGCCCAGGCTGACCTGGAATTCACTACCTAGTTTCAGGGTGACCTTGAGCTCACAGCTACTTCTGCTTCCTGAGTGAGGGCTGGGATTAAAGGCCTGCACCACGATGCCCTTGGCTATTTTTTCTTTTTTTCCCTTCCTTTACCCCTTTGTCTTTTTACCCCTTTGTCTTTGTCTTGCTTCCACTACTGCCCCCTACCCATGTTTGTTTTTTTTTCTCCCATTGCCTTTTGTCTTGCTTCTTTCCAATGATCCCTTTTCTGTTTTGATGTCTATTGGCAGGCCCAGTATTATACACAGGGCTTTTGTAGGCTCTTTTTTTAGGCAAGCCCAACTGACTGGCCTTTTTTGTTTGTTTGTTTGTTTGTTTGAGGTAGGGTCTCTCTGGTCCAGGATGACCTGGAACTCACTATGTAGTCTCAGGGTGGCCTGGAAGTCACGGCAATCCTCCTACCTCTGCCTGGCTCATGGTCTTTTATTTTTAATATATATATTTTTTATTTATTTGAGAGAGAGATACAGAAGTAGGCAGGTAGAGAGAGAGACTGGGTGCACCACCTTGTGCGGCAGGCTTACTTGGGTTCTGGGGAATGGAACCGAGGTCCTTTGGCTTTGCAGGCAAGCATCTTAACTGCTAAGCCATCGCTCCAGCCCCTAGTGTGTGTGTGTGTGTGTGTGAGAGAGAGAGAGAGAGAGAGAGAGAGACAGACAGACAGACAGACAGACAGACACAGACAATTGGTGCACCAGGGCCTCTGGCCACTGCCATTGAGCTCCAGACGCATGTGCCCCCTTGTGCACAAGTGCAACCTTGCACACTTGCATCACTGTGAGATCTGGAGAGTCGAATGTATGTCTTTAGGCTTTGCAGGCAAGTGCCTTAACTGTTAAGCCATCTCTCCAGCCTGGAATTTTGTTGTTGTTATTAGATTTCTCCAGATAGAGTCCCCTTCCAGCCCAGGCTGACCTGGAATTCACTATGTAGTCTCAGGGTGGTCTCAAACTCACAGCGATCCTCCTACCTCTGCCTCCCGAGTGCTGGGATTAAAGATGTGCACCACCACGCCTGGCTTTTTGGCATGCTTGAATTTAACTGCAGTAATTCTACACAAATTTAAACTGTATTTGTGTGTGTGTGTGTGTGTGTGTAGCTTTGTTGAGGGATCCCTGGACTAGATCCTGCTTCTTTGCCATATACAGTGTGTGACTCACTGTAATGTTTTTATTTATTTATTTATTTATTTTTGGTTTTTCAAGGTAGGGTCTCACTCTAACCCAGGCTGACCTGGAATTCACTATGTAGTCTCAGGGTGGCCTTGAACTCACATTGATCCTTCTACCACTGCCTCCCGAGTGCTGGGATTAAAGGTGTGTGCCACCACACCCAGTGACGCACTGTAATTTGGAGAAATGTACAGTTTAAGTTTGTTTTCTACTGATAGAATACTTGTCAGAATTCTACCATAGTTTTAGTGGAGATGGTTTCTCACCTGGAACCAGAGACCGTTAGGTTCGTATTTGTCTTGACTGTTTCATAAGCATTGTTCCATTGGCTTGTTTATATGTTACTTGAACATCTGACACAGATCATTAATTCTGGGGCCGTGCTTGAATATTAATGCCTGAGGACTCCACGGGGAGCCTTAATGAGAACTTTGTTAGAATTATTTATTTCTGGGTGATTGCCTTTGAAATCATAGCCAAGGAGTAACCAAATTACATATTTTCTTTTGGCAACAGTTCCTGTGACTTCTCCCCAGGTGATTTGGTGTGGGCCAAGATGGAGGGTTACCCCTGGTGGCCGTGTCTCGTTTACAACCACCCGTTTGATGGGACATTCATCCGAGAGAAAGGAAAATCGGTCCGTGTGCACGTGCAGTTTTTTGATGACAGCCCGACAAGAGGCTGGGTTAGCAAAAGGCTGTTAAAGCCGTACACAGGTAAGAGACCTTTAGAGTCACCGCACGCATCTGCGTGAGAGGGGGACTGTGGCGTCATTCTCCACTATTCAGTGAAAATACGTGTGTCCCCCTGCACACATCTGCGTGAGAGGGGGACTGAGGCGTCATTCTCCACTATTCAGTGAAAATACGTGTGTCCCCCTGCAGCAAATTTCAAGTGTATCAGTTGTGGTGTTTCTGTCATGATAAAGGAACATAATGCAGCTGATCTGTAGTCATTTTGTTTTGTGGGATATAATTTTTATTTCTGTCCTCTGAGTGACTTACAGCATTAAAGCCCTCAATGGAAAAATCCACCCATGACTGGAGTTAGTAACCAAATGACGTCACAGACCCAAGAGAGAAAGGCAGTGGAGGCTGGATAAACAGCACGTATCAGTGACATTGTCTATGACAGAGATGCACGTTACGTGGCCTTCAACATCACTCGTGAGCACATGTTTCACACCAGAGTTCTGGAACCCTGCCTTCCTTTCCTTTTTTTTTTTTTTTTTTTTAAATATACCTATATCCAGCCCCATCTGGGCCAGGAGCATCCTTCATTTTCTGAATTATATACAGTGCACACACAGTATGATTACAGAGTTTGGCACATTTGAACCAGCCCTCAGAACAAGGGTCAGTTTCTGAGAAATGCCCGTGAACCGTACCTTTTGGTCAGTGTGTTCTCCCTACACGAGGTAAACTCACTCAAGGAAGCGACACGGAAAATGGGAATTGATACACAGGCCAGACCCACACAGCGGTTCTGCCTTCTCTGCCAATTTGCTGTACTATCTTGGTTACCAGAAGTAAACTGATTACATTCCAGTATTGTTACTCTCATATAAAATGAGTTCTCCAGGAATGATTTTAAGATTTTTAAAAAGCTTGGGCAAAATAACCTATAGCAGGGCGTGGTGGCGCACACCTTTAATCTCAGCACTCGGGAGGCTATGGTAGGAGGATCACTGTGAGTTTGAGGCCAGCCTGAGACTACGCAGTGAATTGCAGGTCAGCCTGGGCTAGAGTGAGACCCTACCTCCAAAAACCAAAAAGAAAATATCTGATCTGTCTTTGGGACTAGCATTTAGAAAAGGTCCTCAAACCATCTGATCTTGAAGAGGTTTATGCTCTTTTTTAAGGAACATGGCTCTAATTCATTAAAAGAAGAGATTGTTGGCCATGGTGGTGCCTGCCTTTAACCTCAGCACACTGAAGGCAGAGGTCAGAGGATAACTATGAGTTCTAGGCCAGCCTGGTACTACAGAGAGAGTTCCAGGTCAGCGTGGTCTACAGTGAGATCCTACCTCAATAAATACATAAATATAAAAATGAGAGACTAAGTCATGGTCCTGGGTGACTAAAACAGGACAGTGTCAAGGAGTTAAAGTTGGTGATTGTAGTTTCTTGAAAATTTCCCGTGGGCTTACGTATATCTAAGTAAAACAATGGGACATTAGAAATCATACTTGGTGGTCATTCTTTTTCTTGAGGGCAATTGTTATAGATTCTGCCAACTATGCAGCTAACAAGCTCTTATTTATGAATGTATTTCTAGGTTCAAAGTCAAAGGAAGCTCAAAAGGGAGGGCATTTTTACAGTTCAAAGTCTGAAATACTTAGAGCAATGCAGCGTGCAGATGAAGCCCTGACGAGAGACAAGGCGAAGAGGCTTGAACTGGCCGTGTGTGACGAGCCCTCGGAGCCAGAAGAGGAGGAAGAGATAGAGGTCAGGCACCACAGTCACGTGTTACGTCTGTTCAGAGGGGCGGGCAAACCGTGTGTGAAGATAAAAAAGTGACATTCTCCATATATACACTGCATGTAATTACTTTTACAGGAATGCCCATAGGGGCTTGTCCAGGCAGACTTCTGAATTTCCCTAGAACAGTCTTCTTTGAGTATCTTTCTTTTCTCACTCTTGCCCAGGCTTACCCGGAACTCACAGTGATCCTTCCACCTCAGACTCCTGAGCACTGGGATTAAAGGCGTGCGCTGCCACACCCATCTTCCCCCCTTTTAAAATTAATTAAAATGTTTATTTGAAGGGGGACAGATGAGATAGACAGACAGATTGAATGAATGAATGGGAGCACCAGTGTCTCTAGTCACTGCAAATGAACTCCATACATGTGCCACCTTGTCCATCTGGCTTACATGGGTACCGGGGAATTGAACCTGGGTCCATAGGCTTCATAGACAAGTGCCTTAACCACTAAGCCATCTCTCCAGCCCCGCTTCTCTCTTTTTTGAGAACGACTGTGTAGCTGAAGTTGACTTCAAACTCATGATCCTCCTGCTTCTCTGCCTTTGAAGTATTGGGATTGTAGGCTATGGCCTGTGACCCTCACCCCCCACCTGTACTGGGAATACTGAGTTCAGAGGGTGTGACACTACTGAGCTGTATCTCCAGCCCTTCTTGTACACTCTGTTTTTAGACAGTTGCCCAGGCTGGCCTTGAACTTCATCCAGGCAGACCCAGAACTTGCTTCAGCTCCCAAGGTAGCTGGGATACAGGGTCTTGTTTCAGTTTTGTGGTGCTAAGGATTAAATCAAGACCTTGCTGTATTTTCTTTTTTTTTTTTAATTTTATTCATTTTTCATTTATTCATTTGAGAGAGACAGAGAAAGAGAGAGAGAGAGAGAATGGGCGCGCCAGGGCCTCCAGCCACTGCAGACGAACTCTGGATGCGTGTGCCCCCTTGTGCATCTGGCTAACGTGGGTCCTGGGGAGTCGAGCCTCGAACCGGGGTCCGTAGGCTTCACAGACAAGCGCTTAACCGCTAAGCCATCTCTCCAGCCCAACCTTGCTGTATTTTCAAAACGCTTTCCTTGCCTGGTAGGTGCGCACGGCCGATGCCTACGAGAAGAGCGAGGAAGACGACGAGGCCGAGGGCGAGGGAGCAGCGCCCAAGGCGCAGGGGCCCAGGCGGAGCAGCCGGCGGGTGAAGAAACGCAAGGTCATCTCAGACTCGGAGAGCGACAATGGGGGCTCCGACGTGGAATTCAAGCCGGACGCTAAGGAGGAAGGCAGCAGCGATGACATGAGCAGCGGCATGGGCGACAGTGAGAGCGAAGGCCTGGACAGCTCCTTCAAAGTGGCCTCCAAGAAAAAGAGGGCGGCAGGCAGCAGCGCATTGAAGAGGAAAGGCTCGAGGAGGGAGACGGCGGCCTCCACCCCGAAACGCGCCGTCTCGGCGGAGACCAGGAACACCCTGAGCGCCTTCTCGGCGCCTGCGAATGCGGATCCCCAGGCCCAGGTCGGTGGGGGAGGTGACGAGGGCAGCCGCCCCTCCGTCTGGTATCATGAGACTCTCGAGTGGCTTAAGAAGGAGAAGAGAAGAGACCAGCACCGGAGGTCACCCGATCACCCTGACTTTGACGCGTCCACACTCCACGTGCCCGAAGACTTCCTTAATTCTTGTACTCCTGGGATGAGGAGGTGGTGGCAGATCAAGTCTCAGAACTTTGACCTGGTTATCTTTTACAAAGTAGGAAAGTTCTACGAACTCTATCACATGGATGCCGTGATCGGCGTCAGTGAGCTCGGGCTGGTGTTCATGAAAGGCAACTGGGCCCACTCCGGCTTCCCTGAAATTGCATTTGGCCGCTACTCAGATTCCCTCGTGCAGAATGGCTATAAAGTAGCCCGAGTGGAACAGACCGAGACCCCAGAGATGATGGAGGCACGGTGCCGCAAGATGGCACACGCGTCGAGGTTTGATAAGGTGGTGAGGCGGGAGATCTGTAGGATCATCACCAAGGGCACGCAGACGTACAGCGTGCTGGAGGGCGACCCCTCCGAGAACTACTGTAAGTACCTCCTTAGCCTCAAAGAAAAAGAGGGGGACTCTTCCGGCCACACCCGTGTGTATGGCGTGTGCTTCGTTGACGCGTCACTGGGCAAGTTTTTCATAGGTCAGTTTTCCGATGACCGCCACTGTTCCCGGTTTAGAACTCTGGTGGCGCACTATCCTCCGGCTCAAGTCCTGTTTGAAAAAGGAAACCTCTCAGCAGACACGAAGACAGTCCTGAAGGGTTCCTTATCCTCTTCCCTTCAGGAAGCTCTTATGCCAGGGTCCCAGTTTTGGGATGCAGCCAAGACTTTGAGAACACTCCTCGAAGAAGGATACTTCACCGAAAAGCTAAGCGGAGATGACGGGGCGGTGTTACCCCAGGTGCTTAAAGGTATGACCTCCGAATCCGATTCTCTTGGTTTGACCCCAGGAGAGAAGAGCGAATTGGCTCTCTCTGCCTTAGGTGGTTGTGTTTTCTACCTCAAAAAATGCCTCATTGATCAGGAGCTCTTATCAATGGCTAATTTTGAAGAATATATCCCCCTGGATTCTGACATGGTCTGCACAAGACCTGGTGCTGTCTTCACAAGAAGCAATCAACGAATGGTGCTCGATGCAGTGACGTTAAACAACTTGGAGATTTTCCTGAACGGGACCAACGGGTCTACTGAGGGGACCCTGCTCGAGAGGATTGACACCTGCCACACCCCCTTTGGAAAGCGGCTCCTCAAACAGTGGCTCTGCGCCCCGCTCTGTAGCCCCTTTGCTATCAACGACCGTCTAGATGCCGTAGAAGACCTCATGTCTGTGCCTGACAAAATCACCGAAGTCTCAGAACTCCTAAAGAGGCTTCCAGATCTTGAGAGGCTGCTGAGTAAAATTCATAATGTCGGGACTCCTCTCAAGTGCCAGAACCACCCAGATAGCAGGGCTATAATGTATGAAGAGACTACGTACAGCAAAAAAAAGATCATTGATTTTCTTTCTACCCTGGAAGGATTCAAAGTAATGTGTAAAATCATAAGCATTATGGAAGAAGTTGTCGATAATTTTAAGTCTAAAATCCTGAAGCAGGTTGTGACTCTGCAGACAAAAAGTCCCGAAGGCCGCTTTCCCGACCTGACCGCGGAACTGAACAGGTGGGATACGGCTTTTGACCACGAAAAGGCTCGCAAGACGGGACTGATTACTCCCAAACCAGGATTTGACTCCGATTACGACCAAGCACTCGCCGACATCCGGGAAAACGAGCAGAGCCTCCTGGAGTACTTGGATAAACAGCGCACCCGAATAGGCTGTAAGACCATAGTCTACTGGGGCATTGGCAGGAACCGGTACCAGCTGGAAATTCCTGAAAGCTTCACCACCCGTAACTTGCCAGAAGAGTACGAGTTGAAATCCACCAAGAAGGGTTGCAAACGCTACTGGACAAAGACCATTGAGAAGAAGTTGTCTAGTCTTATGAACGCTGAGGACCGCAGGGACACGTCGTTGAAGGACTGCATGCGGCGCCTTTTCTTTAACTTCGATAAAAATTATAAGGACTGGCAGTCTGCTGTAGAGTGCATTGCAGTGTTTGGTAAGGACCCTCAACAATCTTCTTCCTCAGGCCTTGATTAGTAATGCTCTGTTGTAGCATGATCCTAAATCCAAGTAACACATGTTTGATTCTGTACTAGAGAGAACAGCTTTTAATTAATTTATAGTCGTCGAGGCCTTTCTTTGGTCTTGGAATAGTTTCAGATTTCTTTCTTTTTTCAGGTAGAGTTTCACTCTAGTCCAGGCTGACCTGGAATTCACTCTGTAGTCTCAGGGTGGCCTTGAACTCACGGCGATCCTCCTACCTCTGCCTCCCAAGTGCTGGCATTAAAGGCATGCGCCACCACGCCTGGCTTTTATTTTTTGGTTCTAGTTTCAGGTTTCTCAAGCATGTTTTACTGGTGCTAGGTCAGTGTTTTCCATGGTCTCATTTTGCAGTGCAGGCTGGCCTTGAATTCATGACAATCTTTCAACCTTGTTTTCCATGTGCTGATTACTGGAGTAAGCCCACCTCCCCACGCTCTGACTCTTAATTTTGCCATGCTGGGGGTTGAACCTAGGGCCTCATGCAACACCAGCAAGCACTGAGTCAAACCTTATAGCCCACATTCCATTTATAGCATTTTGGTTTTCTTTGAAGTGGAGTTGGAAGTTTATTAAAATAGTTGAACACAGATTTAAGAACACCAGTGCACAGGGAAAGAAGATATACCCAGGTGAGTTTTGGGGCTTCTCAGGAGTCACTTGTAACTGACACTTAAAAAAAAAAGTTTATTTATTTGCAAGTGAAAGAGGGAGAGAATGGGCGCACTAGGGCCTCTAGCCACTGCAAACGAACTCCAGACACATGTGCCACCTTGTGCATCTGGCTTATATGGGTCCTGGGGAATCGAACCTGGATCCTGTGGCTATGCAGGCAAGTGCCTT
Organism: Dipus sagitta; assembly: GCA_036346955.1. Lineage (NCBI taxonomy): Eukaryota > Metazoa > Chordata > Mammalia > Rodentia > Dipodidae > Dipus > Dipus sagitta. The sequence goes on along the minus strand of CM070793.1, from coordinate 6,587,963 downwards.
CACTACTAAGCCATCTCTCCAGTCCGTAACTGACACTTTCTAGCATTTAATAGCTACTCTTTCTCCAAAAAGCAGGAGGAGGGGGCCAGGGAAGAAGGGGGAAAAGGAAGGTGTTGCTATGTGCCAACATGGCCTCAGAATCAGTCTCTTGCCTTGGCTCCCAGAGTGTGTGCCTGGCCTTGCTTTTTTATAGGTATACATTTAAAATGCTTTTCTTTTTATAGCTCACCGAATCACATGCGTATACATCACCTTTTGCGGCATGGTGGGGCGGTTGCTGGGAAATCCTCATTTTACAATAGAACAGTACTTCTAGCCCTTGTGCAATTAATTTTTGATTTTGTACATCTAGACTTTGGCAGTCTTTGAGCAGTATGTCAACTTTCAAAAGCTCAAGGAGTCTTATCTTTAAATCAGCTGTATGTAGTGTGTATCTGCTGTGTTTTTAAAGTCATGTCTCTGCTGCAGATGTTGGAAGCTTAACTACTTTGACAGGAGAGGACACCGGGCTGAAAGTTAAAGTTACTATTTCAGATGTTGCGATATAAAAATCAATTTTCAGTAGTAGTTAAGTATTGATGTTAAGAGAATCTGCCGAGAACAAAAGCAAATACACCATTCTTTTTAAGTTCATTTATTAGAGACAGAGAATGGGCACACCAGGGCTTCCAGCCACTGCACAAACTCCAGGCGCATGCGCCACCTTGTGCATCTGGCTTACATGGGTCCTGGGGAATAGAACCTGGGTCCTTTGGCTTTGCAGGCAAATGCCTTAACTGCTAAGCCATCCCTCCAGCCTGAAATGCATTTTTTTAAAAATTTATTTTTATTTATTTGGAGAGAGAGTGAATGGGCACGCCAGGGCCTCCAGCCACTGAAAATGAATGCCAGATGCATGCGCCACCTTGTGCACCTGGCTTACGTGGTCACTGGGAAATCCAACCGGGATTCTTAGGCTTTGCAGGCAAATGTCTTAACCAGTAAGCCCCCACGGAATGCATTTTGAAGATTTTTTTTAAAATAGAAGTTGGGTCTTATGCTATAGTAGGTCTAATGATCAGTAATCCCCCCAAGCTGATGAACCCTCACTGTTACTCTCTTTGACAGATGTCTTACTGTGTCTAGCTAAGTACAGTCAAGGAGGAGACGGTCCTATGTGTCGCCCAGCAATTCTGTTACCAGGAGAAGATACTCTTCCCTTCTTAGAGCTTAAAGGATCACGACATCCTTGCATTACCAAGACTTTTTTTGGAGATGATTTTATTCCTAATGACATTTTAATAGGCTGTGAAGAAGAAGGGGAAGAAAATGGTAGCGCTTTTTGTGTGCTTGTTACAGGACCGAATATGGGGGGCAAATCTACTCTTATAAGACAGGTAATACGTTCTTTACATGTCTTGCAAGTAGCAACTGTGTGGTAGGGCTTAGTATGTATAAAGCCTTGGATTTAGTTCTCAGCAGCCCACTCCAAAAAGTAAGCATTTATAAGCAAAAGGAAACTGGTATAGTAATACTTACTCTTGGAATGTTAAGGGAAGGTGTGCTTTAAAAGGGGGAGGGAGTTGGAAGTGTAGCTAAGTGGTAGAGAACATCCTTCATAGCATGCGTGAGGCCTTGGTCCCTGTCACCAACAAAGATGAGGAAGGGAGTTTTCAGGTCTTGAGGGTCTCTGACTTGATTGTACTTTCAAGATGAAGTGAATGTTGCAGATTTCCTCATTCATTTTTCGGTGCCTTCACACACACACAATGCTGCATCACCTCCAGCCCCACTCATTATTAACTCTTTTTATGTCTCCACCCCATTTCTTCTATTTGTAATAATCCTTAGTTCCAGACAGCAGCAATTTTTAAGGAGCACCCAGCTGATTTTACACAGTAGACAGGGTTGGAGTCATTACTTGTAGTTAAGTAGGTTCATATGCATGCCTGATGCTTTAAAAGGCCAGAGGGGTTTTCAACATCTTGATTTGCTTAGGTTCATGTCTGTTTGAGCGAGCGGGTACAAAAGTTCAACCCAACCTAGTGAGGGTTTTTCAGTGTGTGACTACGGCGAAGTGTAAATGTTCATTGTGTATGGGTTCTTCAGTGCCAATCACAAACTACCTTCCCTCCCGCCCTCAGGCTGGTCTGCTGGCGGTGATGGCTCAGACGGGCTGTTACGTGCCTGCGGACGTGTGCAGGCTTACCCCGGTCGACAGGGTGTTCACTAGACTCGGTGCCTCAGACAGAATAATGGCAGGTGAGCTGTTCTCTTCTCTCCACACCTCAGGCTTTGACAGTACAACTGAAAGTGATGTGTGGCTTTTAGTGTGTGGCTTTTCTGGTGTTTTGCAGAGCTTCAAACCTTTGAGAATACCACAAAGTAGTTTTAAGACTTTGTAGCACTGTACTGCTCATCATATTGAAATCATGACATAGGAAAGTCAGCTGGTAACGTGAGTTTCTTTTTCAGGTGAAAGCACGTTTTTTGTTGAGTTGAGTGAAACTGCCAGCATACTTAGGCACGCCACAGCGCACTCCCTGGTGCTCGTGGATGAGCTAGGTAAGAGCACATTGTCTTACTGCTGGCTTGAAAATACCACAGAGCGTCCGGGGAGGGTTAAAGGTGTTTGCTTCCAAAGCCTGCTGGTCTGAAGAAGACCCACATTTTGGTTTTTTAAGGTAGGGTCTCTTTGCGACTGACCTGGAATTAATCATGTAGTCTCTAATGATGGCTATTAAGTCAGGCCGGTCAGAGACTACAAAGTGCCTTTAAATTAAACCAAAACAGCACAAAGAATAGGCATGCTCTTAGAGCATTTACATTGTCCCAGATTACAAAACAGAGGGGAGAGGGAGAGAGAGATATGAACGGGCGTGCCAGGGTTTACAGCTGCTGCAAAGGGACTCTAGAAGCATGCACCACCTCGTGCATCTGGCTTATGTGGGTCAGTCGAACCCAGGTCCTTTAGGGCAGGCTAGTGCCTTAACCACTAAGCCATTAATTCCCCCTCCAGCCCTGGTTCCTTAGTTTCTTTTTTTCCCAGTGGTACCAGGATTGAACCTAGGGCCTCTTGCCTGCTAAACAGGCACTAGATACCACTGAGTCCTCTTGCTTTGTTTTTCTGAGGTAAGGTCTCACTCTAGATCAGACTGTCCTGGAACTCGCGGCAATCCATGTACCTCAGTCTCCGCTGTGAGTGCTGGCATGTACCCCATGGGTTAATTTACCAGGGCTAGCTTTGAACTTAGAGGTCAAGGTCTCTAACTAATACAGTCTATTTACATCCCCAGCTTCTTAATATAATGGTAAAATGTTTTTGTTACGTGTTTTTTGAGGCAAGGTCTTGCTCTAGCCCAGGCTGACCTGGAACTCACTATGTAGTCTCAACCCATGACGATCCTCCTACCTCTGCCTCCCGAGTGCTGGGGTAAAGGCGCAGCTCTGTTTTGAGATGGGGCAGGGGCAGTCTCTCCTTCCATCGCTGTCTCAAGTAGCTGGAATTAATGACGGTGGCTGGCACTATGTTTTTCTTTGTGAGGAACATCCTTTGACAGAAAAGACTGATTGCATAATAATTTCACTTTCACAGGAAGAGGTACTGCAACATTTGATGGGACAGCAATAGCAAATGCAGTTGTCCAAGAACTTGCTGAGACCATAAAGTGCCGCACATTATTTTCTACTCATTATCATTCACTAGTAGAAGACTACTCTAAAAATGGTTCTGTGCGTCTTGGGCATATGGTATGTAGAAATCATTTATTCAAACACGTTTTTTGAGGATTGGGCATTTCAATTGGTAGCAAATAGTATAGCTAATAAAACATTTTTCTTTAAGGCATGCATGGTAGAAAATGAATGTGAAGATCCCAGCCAGGAGACTATTACCTTCCTCTATAAATTCATTAAGGGAGCTTGTCCTAAGAGCTATGGCTTTAATGCAGCAAGGCTTGCCAATCTTCCAGAGGAAGTTATTCAGAAGGGACACAGAAAGGCAAGAGAATTTGAGAAGGTGACTCACTCACTACGACTATTTCGGTAATTATATCTTGATTATCTATCTATTGGTTTTGTTGGGGAGGGGTGATGCACTGAGACAAACAAACCCTTTTCTAATTTTTGTTTTAAAGGGAAATTTGTCTGGCTTGTGAAAGGTCGACTATAGATGCTGGAACTGTCCATAAGCTGCTGACTTTTGATTAAGGAATCACAGACTACATTGGAAGCTTTGAGTGGACTTTTGACAAAGGTGGTAAATTCAGACAACATTATGATCTAATAAACTTTATTTTTTAAAAATGACCATTTTTCCATTTTCTTTCTAGGAAATTAAACCCTTTTAATTCTTACCTACCTTCTACATAATGGTTATTGAATACTCCACAATATATTAAGTCTAGATGTTATGGTACATGCATACACTTTCAGGCTGTTTATACCCACTGTCACCAATACACAAATGGGGAGGGAGCTATGAAACTGTATAGGCTGTAGATATACTGGTCTCAGCTTAATGCAGGAAATTGTGTTAATTTCCAGCAGTTTTGTCTAAACTGTTCAAAAGAAAACTATGAACAGAGTTCAAATACAGGACTGTTTTGAAGAGACTTTCTAAAGTGTACTTTAAAACATAGTAGTTTTTACCTTTCACAAAACTGAGTTACAAGAATACTTTTTGTTTTACAGTGCATCCCTTCCTAGGAAGTCTCATTAAAACACTCACTTTTTCTAGGGGTCATTTTAAATGCTGCACAGGGAAAGGAAGGAAATAATTAACTTTTCTTAAAGGATACCAGAAACATTGCTGGATATAATTTAAGATTAGTGTTTTCTCTTTCATAGAAAGAACGTACATACTGGGACATGAGTACAGTTACAGCAAGTCTAGGTGTGCTAACAAAACAGGGCACATTCAAGTACAATAAGATTTTGCTTGAAATTAAAAACAAACTACATGAGATTAAAGCATTAAAATCATATTTCTCAATCTGAATACATGTTAAAAAATGAAAAGAAATGCAGAAGTGCTAGCTCACATTTTTACCATATTACAAAAGCAATTGGTACCCATGTCCACAACGGCAGCAACAAAGCTGCTGTCTACTGGAGATTACGACTGCAAAGTGGACTGCATTCGATGCTAGCTGTGAAACACCAGCTTTTCAGAAGTTGGTATCTGTACAAAATTGCAGCTTATTTTTCTTCACTTCTGTCCCTTCAAAAGTCTTTACACAGTAATGCTAAAACACCCAGCTTTGAGATCCTGAGTCAATGTATTGCCACTTTCTTTTTGGTAGCTCGAGCTTCATAGTGTCAACTGACCTTGTGTATCCATTTTTTTTTTAATACAGTCTCTTCCTGTAGCATGGGCAAATAGTTTAAATCTTCTTTCAAAAATGTTTTAAGTTATGCTGTTAGAATGGCAGGACATTTTCTTTAGGGAAGGAATTCAGTTGTGCTGCAATGTATTAGATTCTATAGGCGGAGCAGAGTCATATAGTGTGTCTGTATCGTGTGTAGGCTCACCAGCTAGTGTACAAGGGTTAGACAGTGTTCCAGCACCACAGTCACAGAAAAACCTAAAGCAAAAGGAAAACCCAGAAATTAGGACGGTGAGGAGGAAGGCACGAGGTGAGGGCAGTCAGTGTGCCACGTACCTGTCGTGTCTAATGAATTCCACGTCGTGCCCCTGGTGGCACTTCTTAATGCAGTTCACACATATGGCATTTCGGTCTGTGGTGTTACACGTGTGACATCTACAAAGCAAAGGCTCGTGTTACTCAAGATGCTGGCAATTCTAAACACCTATGAGCTTTGGCTTACAGGAGAAGGGAGGAGGGAGAATTTTTGTGTTTCCACAACTCATTGTGGATAATAGAGAAATATTTTAGCTAAGTAATACCTTCCCAAAATCATTTAGAAATATACCTGTAGAAATCATGCATGGGATAGCTAGTGTAACTTGATATTTTATATAAACATTGGCCTCTACTAACAGCCTTCTCTATGGCATCTTGATTGTTCATTATTTTGTTATCTGTAATAAAAAGAAAAATAGGTGAAAAATTGAGGGTAAATGATTAAGAATATTTAATAGCTGTACACGAAGCCACAAAAGAGTTCTAATTTTAAATTGTTGAAATTAAGTTACACATAGTTACCTTTCATTGTCACATTAACACCAGACGCTAAAAACAAGCCTCCAAATCGGTTGTTAAAAATCTGATTGCCTTCTAGGGTTGCCGTTGCATGATTTGTAATTTCAATACCTGAAGTGAAAAACAAGTAAATCCATCACTTCAATCTTTTTTGGTTTTTTGATGTAGGGTCTGTCTAGCCCAGGCTGAACTGGAAGTAACTATGTAGTCTCAGGCTGGCCTCAAACTCACCGTGACCCTCCTGCCTCTGCCTCCCGAGTGCTGGGATTAAAGGCGTGTGTCACCATGCCCGGCAAGAATTACTTTTTTTTTTTTTTTTATCAGAGAGAGGGAGAAAGCACAAGTGGCCAGGGTCTCAGCCATTGCAATTGAACTCCAGATGCATGTACCATCTTGTGAACGTGTGTGTGTGTGAGAGAGAGAGAGACAGAGACCTTGCACATGTGTCACCTTGTGTGTCTGGCTTATGTGGGACCTGGAGTTGAACCTGAGTCCTTAGATTTCACAGGCAAGAGCCTTAACCACTAGGCCATCTCTCCAAATTACTGTTCAAACTAAGTACATAAGATTGCACTGAGGTAGTAGTCTACATCCTGAAAGGAAATGCTGCTACATGGTTATTTGGAATAATTTAAAGTAACTGATTCATTGGCAAAAGTGTGTGTGTGTGTTGTTATGCCCATGCAGTGACTAGAGCCAAAGGTTGGGCTCCATCATCCAAGTGCTTGGAGCGTTTTGTTTTTGTTTTTGTTTTTCCTCCAGAGATTCTCAGTTCTTTGCTCCCCAGTGGAACTGGGATTTAAGGACATGTGTGGCCAAGCCCAGCTGTCTTCTCAGGCCTCTTTAATCATGCAAAGTTTACTAAAGATCAGTATGAGTAGGATTCCTTACAACTTCTGTGGAGAATTCAGAACCCTAGCTCGGTTCTCTAAGTGAGTAAGTGTTCAGGCCTAAAGCTATTTTCACAACATACTTCATACTGTTTAATAACCAATTAGGATATACCAAAAATAGAACTGTAAACAAACGACAGATAATTAAAAAATACAAACCTGCAGCAAATCCATCAAATATTCTGTTTTTCCTTAAGACTGGATGGCTATTAGTGCTGATAAGGACACCTGCTTGAGCATTCCTGAAAATATCATTTTCTTCAAGGAGACCTAGAATAAAACATTTTAGACTAAGGCTGTTGCATATTGTTTAGGCTTTTTCTTACTCAAATTCACTGGGCTTGTAAGCCAAGAAAGTTATTATGTAGCCGGGCATGGCGTTGCACACCTTTAAGCCCAGCACTCTGGGAGGCAGCAGTAGGAGGATCACTGAGCTCAAGGACAGCCTGGGCTGGAGGCAGACCCTATTTTGAAACAAAAGTCTTTTCTATTATTTAGAAGTTGCAGGCATATTTCTGACCTTTGTTGTCATAGTTATTTCTGATTAAATATTAAAGGTGTGTGCCACCTTGCTTGGCCCTGTTTTGAGGTCAACCTGGCACTCTAGCACAGGCCTGCCTGTCCCTCCTACCCTAAGCCTCCCAAGTGCTGGGACTGAAGACGAGTATATGTGGCCACCAGGACCTCCTGTCACTGCAAACAAACTCCAGATGCATCCACCACTTTCTGCATCAGACTATGTGGGTACTGGGGAACTGAACCCAGACTGGCAGTCTTTACCATCAAGTGCCTTTAACCACTGAGTCATCTCCAATCCAAATTGCTTCTGCTTTTTGAATAAAGGAAATCAACTTGAACTTGAATCTTAAATATACTGTACCTGGTACCTTTGGTTTATATTATTTCTTCCTGTAATGACCTACACTCTTCTCTCCTTACTGTGACTTTCTCTGTAGGTTTTTGGTATCCTTACACTTAGCAGTATAACCCTTTGGGGAGTAAGCTAAGGTATCAAGATTTAAGGCTGTCAGAAACTTGGCTTTTTTGGTCTGTTTTCTTGTCTATAATAGTCCCTATAATACATATGATTATTAGGAGTAATGACTCAATGCATGTAAAAGTATACCAGTAATAATTATAGTTAGTGGTATGTTAGTATTTCTCTGTTCCCAGATTGCTTTCTTTTTTTCCCCTTTAGACATCTGACCTCTGGCATTCCATAGTACTGACCTATTTCCCCTGCATGTCAGGGGAATGTTTCTCTGAAATGATTTACATACATGGCTGCTGCTAAAAGACCATGGGTTCAATATGCTTAAAGTGGACCGTTTCTGCACACCAGGCTTCCCTTCCCCATGTCCTTAGCTACGTCACTGCTTGCTCGCCTTTGGTCACGGGGCGTGAACCTCGTGTCAGGTTAAGGAAGCATCTGCCCTCCGGCTGGTGAGCAACAGCCACACTATGAGACCCTCCTTCCTCTTCTTACCACTGTAGTTCAGACTCCTCATTGCGTGGAGCCTCAACCACAGCCACCTACGTTTCCTTCAGAGTTTGTTTACAAGTTACTCCATTATTTATTTATTTGAGAGACAGAATGGGCATGCCAGGGCCTCCAACCACTGCAAACTCCAGACATATGCGCCCCCTTGTGCGTCTGGCTAACGTGGGCCCTGCCTGGGGAATTGAGCCTTGAATCGGGGTCCTTAGGCTTCACAGGCAAGCACTTAACCGCTAAGCCATCTCTCCAGCCCAAATATTTACTTTAAAAAAAAATTATTTGAGATGGGGAGAGATTGAGAAAATGGGCACGCCAGGGCCGAGATGCATGGACCTGGAGAATCGAACCTGGGTCCTTAGGCTTCTCAGGCAAGTACCTTAACTGCTAAACCCTCTCTCCAGCTCCCAAAGGTAAGGTCTCACACTGTAGCCCAGCCAATCTCAAACTTCATCTTCCTGCCTCAGGCTCCTAAGTGTTAGGATTATAGGGGTGAGCCACCACATGTGGCTTGTTCAAGACTCACGTATATTATCACTTAATGAGTTATTAATGAGTTATTCTGTGTTCCTGGAGAATAGCCGTTGGGGCTTGGCTGTGGCAGGAAGTTTCGTTCACTAAGTACCGGTACGTCTGTCCTTCCGCGCTGCAGGAACGGCGGTTTGCACTGCGCGCACTCACTCTCTGAACAGGATGCGTTGGCATGCACTGAAGCGCTTGCCTCGGTGCAGCTAGCTGACTTAGCACACTTAGATTCTGCTAGCTTCACGTTTACATGCCAACTAATGTTCATTATACTCACTATTTTAGGCCCAGATCCTACCTTACACTAAGTTTTACTGAGGGTCGGCAAAGTCAAGGCAGCTGTAGAAGGGAAGTAAACACGCCCATCTCAGCCCAGGCACTAATTTCTCAAGAATCTAAGGAGTTTTCATTTGTAGAATATTAGTTCGCAACGGCATTGACCATTAAATTAACTAATGCAAAAAATCACAGTACCTCGACCACCATTAAATATACAGATGCCGCCATCTCTTCCATCGTGGATTTTATTTCTTCTTAGTGTAGGGTTACTGTCCGTCTTAATCCAGACCCCGGCCATGGCGTTGTCGAATATCTCATTATCCTCTATACAGCCTAACCCTGTAAATGCAAAGTAGATGTTATTTAGAAGACGTATTTTTTTTGGGGGGGGGGGGGCTCTGAGGCAGGGTCTCACTGGCCCAGGCTGACCTGGCACTCACTTCTCAGACTACAGAGTGGGTTCCAGGTCAGCCGGGCTAGAGTGAGACCCTACCTCAAAAAACCAAAAAGTTTACTAATACAGAGAGAAAGATGATGGATTAAACATACCAGAATTATAAACTAGAATTCCACCGTTCTGTCCTCCCCAAATTTTGTTGCGTCTAATTTTGGGGTTGCTTCCAGTCCTATGGATAAGGTAGAAAGTGTTTTAAGTGTTGCCACGCCTGTATATCCCACCTTATGTAACTGGAGAAAGCATATTAATAATGGTAATGATTTGTTTCATGATTGCCATAAAAGTACACTTGGAACATTTTGCTATATATTATATTATCACTGCAGATAAAACCTCTATATATACATAGGATAAATTGAGGGGATTAGAGTTCCACAGAATACTTAAGAATTAGGTTATCAAACCAGCTTACATAAACAGCTTCCGTTTTACTGAGTGTCAGTCCTAGGCACAACATACGACAGCTGATACAACCTAGCAGCAGATGGCAACAGCAGGACATGTCATTAGCTTCTGTCCTGCTGGATCAAGAAGTACGCTCTGGGCTGCCGAGATGGCTTAGCAGTGAAGGTGCTTGCCTGCGAAGCCACAGGACCCAGGGTCAAGTCAATTCCCTGGGGCTCACGTGAGCCAGATGCACAGGGGCACATGTGTCCAGAGTTCCCGTGCAGTGGCCACAGGCCCCCGAGTGCCTGTTCTCTGTCTGTCTGTCTGTCTGTCTCCTCTCTCCCTGCTTGCAAATAAAGAGAAAGTACATTCTGGCAGTTTAAAAAATCAAGAGGGAAACAGAATGTACACAGGAGATGACTAGGCACTGGACAATAAATAAGGAAAGTTTTCTATGTCTTTGTACGCCCAAGCCCTTCCCAGAAGAGACCAGCATGAGAGCCTTTACCTTATTTGAACCCCCGAATACATGTGATTGTAGATGTCATTGTCCTCTAGCACTCCATGTCCGTTGTCATAAAAATAAACACCAACCTAAAATTCGAAGGGGGAAAAAAACAGTTGTTTTTTTCCTTCTTTTTCCAAATGCTGATGCCCCCAAGGCGCTATTCTGCCAGTCCCGCGGGCCGCGTTACCTGCTTGCCGCTGTGTATTCGGTTTCTTCTCAGTACTGGGGTGCTGCCTGTTGTCACCCAGACTCCGGCTAGAGTGTTGCTGTAAACTTCATTCTCTTCTATTACGCCTTGTCCTTTTTCGTGCTAAATAAAAGTCACAGGGGTATGAGCAAGCAGTTTACAGTGTCCTTCCCTGTACAGACAGCTCTTAACAATTTCAGGGTTTGTTCTCAGACGGGTAAGTGGTAACTGCCCTCTTCTCTGGTGCTGCAGACTGAACCCGAGGCCACATGCGGGTTAATATCCCCAACATTCGCTTTTTCTAAGTCAGGGTCTCATCAAGTCTAAGCTGGCCTGAAATGTCTTTACGCCTAATCCTCCTGCCTCCACTTCCCAGAGGCTGCATTATACACATGCCCCCACCATGCCTGGCTTTTCAAAAGTACTTTTAGCTCCCCCCATCCCCCCCCCCTTTTTTTTTAAATGACAGGACCTCACTGATGTAGCCCCAGAGTGACCATGAACTCTCAAGGATGATCTTGAACTTCTAATCCTCCTGCCTTTACCTCCTGGGTGCTAGGACTAAAGGTGTGCACCACCCTGTTTTGTTCAGGGCTGTGGATCAAACCCCTGGCGTTGTCCGTACTAGACAAGCCCACTAAGGTATCTCCGCAACCCCCGCCCCCGCACTGATGCACAAACACATTCCTTAACTTACCACGTAAATCCCACCATGTTGTCCGTCATGAATTTTGTTATGTCGGACAATTGGACAACTATTTGTCCTAATCTGAATTCCTGCTAATGCATTGCCTATTTAAAAATAAAGTTACAATGTCAATACTTAGAGCCTAATAGTAAGAATCTTACATTACATAGTAAAAATTCTTGCACCACATGTTAAAAGACAAAACCAAGAACTACAGTAAAATAGATGTTACATGAAGTATAGTATGGTAGACAAGAGTAGACTCAAGCCAAGCTGCTAAGTACTGAATTCTAAGAATTTGTTTTTGGTTTTGTTTTGTTTTGTTTTGTTTTGTTTTGTTTTGTTTTGTTTTTACTCTAGCCCAGGTTGACCTGGAATTCACTATGTAGTCACAAGGTGGTCCCAAACTCACAGCAATCCTACCTCTACCTCCTGAGTGCTGGGATTAAAGGTATGTACCACCACGTCCAGGTCTGATGTGATTTGAGTCTTTTAAAATACTTTCTATTTATTTATTTTACAGAGAAAGAGGCAGACAGGGTAAGCGTGGATGCGCCAGGGACTCCTGCTACTTTTTCATCTGGCTTTATGTGGGTTCTGGGGAACTGAACTCAAGCTGCCAGGCTTTTGCAAGCAAGTGCCTTTAACAGCTGAGCCATCTTCTCCAGCCCATGAGTCAGTATTGTAACCTCTTCATGCCTCGGTGTCCCTACTGCAAATGAAGATGTTTACTATCCGCCTCATACAGTACATGTAACTATTACATGATTCTATTCAGCTGAGGTGCTCTGAACGGCTAAGTTTTCTATACATATTATTCAGAACAGAAAGTCCAGAAACATATGTGTTTAGCATACAAATATTTAAGTGGTGTATGCTGAGTTAATGTTTTGAAAAGCTTTATTGAAGACTAGGATTTTTTTTTTTTTTTTGAGGTAAGGTCTCACTCTAGCTCAGGCTGACCTAGGGTGGCCTTGAACTCATGGTGATCCTACCTCTGCCTCCCAGCTGCTGGGATTAAAGGCATGTACCACCATGCCCTGCTGAGACTAGGATTTTTTTTAAACTTTTATTATTCATTTGAGAGACAGGCAGACAGAGAATGGGCACACCAGGGCCTTAGCCACTGCAAACGAACTCCATCTCTCCAGCCCAAGGCTAGGGTTTTATTTGTACTTCCCCCTGGCGTCTGGTGTGCAGTACTCAGTGAATGTTTCTTAAGTAGCAAGAAAAAAAAAGTTAGTTGAGGGCTGGAGAGAGGCTTAGCAGTTAAGGCACTTGCCTGCAAAGATTAAGGACCCAGGTTCGATTCCCCAGTACCCATGTAAGCCAGATGCACAAGCTGGTTTTTATATGCGCCTGGAGTTCGTCTGTAGTAGCTGGATGCCCTGGTGCACCCATTCCCTCTCTGCCTTTTTCTCTTGCTCAAATAAATAATAAAATATTTTTTTAAAAAACCCAGAAGAATCAGTAAGTTTTAAACAACAAAACCATATGCTTACCATAAATGTCATTTCCTTCAATAAGGCCTCGTCCATCACCAAAGATATAAACTCCTCCTTGATTTCCATTAAATATAGAATTTCCCCTGTGATTGTGTGAAATATTTTTACAAAATAATCATTAACAAGCTCATTTTATACAACTGTAAGACCACTCACAGTCACTCTGGGCTCAGACTGTTAATCTCTCTTAGTTCTTTCTTGTGCTTAAAGCTTTGGAAAAACCACCGTGATTTACGATAATAAAATACCATCTTTCCCCGACTCCTGCTTCCCTATCTTTCAATACTGGACATCTAAGCCAGGGCCTTGTATTCGGGTAGGGAAGTGCTCTAGGTTTGTTGGTGAGAAGGGTCTCACTAGGTAGCTGTGGCTGGCTTCAAACCTGTGGTGATCTTCCCAGCTTTTGCCTCCTGAGTGTGGGGATTACCAGTGTGAGACACACCAGGTTCTAACATTTGATACCTATTATTAGCAAGATGGAAATCCCACAGCATACTTTCAGAGGACATGACAAAAAAAAACTTGTGGGAGCTGGGCATGGTGGCTCATGCCTAAAATCCCAGCACTGAGGAGTCTGAGGTAGAACTGCTATGAGCTCGAGGCCAAACTGGGCTACAGAGTGAGTTACGGGTTAGGCTGTGCTAGAGAGAGACCCTGCATCAAAAAAACAAAATAGCAAGCCAGGCATGGTGGCGCATGCCTTTAATCCCAGCACTTGGGAGGCAGAGTTAGGAGGGTCACTGAGTTCAAGGCCACCCTGAGATTAAAGTGAATTCTAGCTCAGCCTTGACTACAGTGAAACTACCTCAAATAAACCAAAAATGAAAAACCTACATTACAGTAGTCAGATATCCAGGAAAAAACTTTTCAACAGTTAAAACTTAGTATCTTGACTTTTCTTGTAAAAAAACTCTAAAGTAGGGCTGGAGAGAGAGCTTAGCCATTAAGGCACTTGCATGCAAAGCCAAAGGACCCAGGTCTGATTCCCCAGGACCCACATGGGCCAGATGCACAACGGGGTGCATGCGTGTGGAGTTTGTTTGCAGTGGCTGGAGGCCCTGGCAAGCTCATTCTTAATCTCTCTCAAAATGGATAAAATAAGAAGAAAAGTGAAAAAGCGATCGCTATACATAATTATAAGTAAATACCTTATTGTCGGGTCACTATTTGAGGTAATCCATACACCTGCAAAGTTGTTTGCATAGATTTTATTCTCTATGAATTGCCCTCTTCCCTTTTCATGGACGTATATTCCTCCCGTCTGCCCGTGGTGAATTTCGCATCGAACCACCGTTGGGTTAGCGTAGGCCTTGACTTCAAAGCCTGCTATCCTGTTTCTGTGTATGTTGCAGCTTTCAAAGTAACCCTGAAAAAGCAAAAGGCAAATCTTAAAGCTGAAGGCTACTTTCTAAAAAGAAATGTCACTTAACTGTTACACCTTAGAATTAAATGTTAGGAGTGTTGATGATTGAGAGTAAATAAGGATGAAATATATGATCTGTAACAATAGCATGGACTAGTATAAATATATTCAAAGGTAGGACAGAAAAATAGGGACAGGTCTAATCAATGCAATAAAAAGTTCCAATAAATCGAGCCGGGCGTGGTGGCGCACACCTTTAATCCCAGCACTCTGGACACAGAGGTAGGAGGATCACTGAGAGTTCGAGGTCACCCTGAGACTACATAGTTAATTCCAGGTCAGCCTGGGCCAGAGTGAGACCCTACCTCAAAAAACCAAAAAAAAAAAAAGAAAAAAGAAACAAGTTCCAATAAATCAACCAATGCTAGTGTGCGTACAGTAGGCACACAGCTACTTGAGAGGCTGATGTACAAGTTTGTTTGAGCCCAGCAGTTGAGCTAAAGGCATATACAGGGACTGATAGAGACACAGGTAGGAGGATCTTCATGAATTTAAGGCCGCCCCAAGAATACAAAGTGAATTCCAGGTCTGCCTGAGACCCTACCTTGAAAAACCAAAAAAAGAAAACACACACATACACACACACACAACTTAAGCATGGCGGTACATATATCTGTAATCCCAACCCTTAGGAGGTAGAGGCAGGATGATGAACAGTTCAATGACAGCCTCAGCTACATAGGGAATTCCAAACTGTCTCAAAAACCAAAAATAGGGGCTGGAGGGATGGCTTAGTAGTTAAGGCGCTTGCCTGAGCCGGGCGTGGTGGCGCACGCCTTTAATCCCAGCACTTGGGAGGCAGAGGTAGGAGGATTGCTGTGAGTTCGAGGCCACCCTGAGACTCCATAGTGAATTCCAGGTCAGCTGGAGCTGGAGAGAGACCCTACCTCGAACCCACCCCCCCCAAAAAAAGGCACTTGCCTGCAAACCCAAAGGATCCAGGTTCGATTACCCAGGACCCACGTTAGCCAGATGCACAAGGGGGCGCATGCATCTGGAGTTTGTTTGCAGTGGCTGGAAGCCTTGGTGAGTCCATTCTTTCTTTCTCCCCCTCCCTCTCTCCCAAATAAATAAAAAATAATAATAAAACGTTTTTTATTGTGCCAGCATTGTGGAGGTAACCTAGGCTCACATCTGGAACTCTGTATAGCCCAGGCTGGTCTTGAACTCACAGCAATCCTACCTTAGCCTCCTGATTGCTGGAATTAAAGGCATGCACCACCATGCCTGGCCTCCTCAATTCCCACTGAGATATTCAGAGGCTGGAAAATGGGCTGTTGATATAGTTCAGAGCACTGCAACAAAACAAAAGCAAAACCACCCTTTTCCCCAAACCTAACCCCCAAAACACATGGAATAATCCAGCTGAGAGGATGAGAGGTGGGGCCTTTGGGAGGTAATCAGAATTAAGTAAAGCCCTCGGTGGAGCTTCCATGACTGAATGTGGGATGCCTTATAAGAATGCCATCTGGGCTGGAGAGACGGCTCAGTGGTTAAGGCTTTGCCTGCAAAGCCAAAGGACCCAGGTTCAATTCCCTAGGACCCACGTAAGCCAGATGCACAAGCTGGAGTTCATTTGCAGTGGCTGGAGGCCCTGGCGTGCCCATTTTCTCCCTCACCCCCAATAAACAAGTAAACTTGTGCTTCCTGTCTAACGTGAAGTGAAAGAAGGGCGGAGAGCCAGTTCTCAACCCCCAAGCCCAGGGAAGTGGCTCAGTGGTTCCTGGCTCAGGTTCAATTCTCCAGCCATCCACATGAAGCCAGACAGGCATTTGTCTGCAGTGGCAAGAGAGAGACCCACACTCCATGTGTATACAAGTATTTAAAAAAAGAGACAGGGAATCTTATAGGCTAAATTCAGAAATGTGGAGTAACTGCTTCAGAATCTTTAGAGCAATTTGGCACTGCTCTTTTAATCATATTTACAAAAGTAACACTCTGCAATGAACTAGATATTAATAACTGGGAAACTGTGACCACTGACAGAAGTTTGATCATATTAAACAATTAGTCCTATCCCCCCCCCCCCCATTTATTCTTGTAAGAGTAAACATGACGTTGTGTGTGGCTGGGGGAGATGGTTCAGTGGGTTAAAGGCACTTGTTTGCAAAGCCTACCAACTTGAGTTTGATTTGCCAGTTACCGATGTGACGCCAGACACACTAAGTGGCAAATTCGTCTTGAATTTATCTGGAATGGTAAGAGACCCTGGTGTGCCCTACTCAATCTCTTCCTCATGAAAGTAAGTAAATATTATAAAAATGACACTGTGGCTGTGAGAGAATAAATTATTCCTTCCTCTTTTTCCCTATTTATTTATTTACTTACTTAAGAAAAAGAGGCAGATAAAGACAGAGAGGGAGAGAATGGGCACTCCAGGGCCTCCAGCTGCTACAAATGAATTCCAAACGCATGCACCACCTTGTGCATCTGGCTTACGTGGGCCCTGGGAAATCGAACCTGGATCCTTTGGTTTTGTAGGCAAGGGCCTTAATGGCTAAGCCATCTCTCCAGCCCTCCCTTGCTGTTTTCTTTTGGGGCTGGCAATGGAATCCTTGGGCTCATACATACTCTGCACGTTCTACCACTGAGCCATAACCCCAGCCCCAAAACTAAAATATTTTCAAAAAAAGAGAATGCTACCTGGATTACCTTAATTCTAGTAATGCTGGATTTTGTTTCAAAATAAGTAAAGAAAGGAGTAAAGAGTAAATGACACGAAGAGAAAATAAACCTGGTTGGATTATTCACAGGTACAGGGAAATCATACTATTCTATCTCTAGCCTTTTGGCTAGGATCAAGCATACTATTCTACCTCTGTGCATACCAAGACAAAACAAAGTAACAGAAAATCAGACAAAACAATGGAAACAAAAGAAGAGACTGCAAGTCTAAGGAAATCACACACTATTTAAAGGAAAAACATAGGGAACAGAAAAATCTGGAAACTCATTAATAACAAAACCCAATAGATACTGAGGAAGAAAAACAAATCCCCACCATAAAGAAAATGAGCCAAAATCCAGAATGACCCCAAGACTTTAAACACACTCACTATTAGGAGAGAAAAATGCTAACAAGAGAAAATATAACCCAACTGTATAATCTGCCTAAGTTAAAAAAGTAACTGGTAGGCATTCAGTGACAAAAATGAATTTAAACTCAAACCTTTCTTTTATAATAAATAATTTAGATGATTAAAACCCAGCCATATACCAAGAAAGACTCTCCCCATGCCCACCAAAAAAATTAAGGGATGGAAAAACTAGAGAAAAATAAATAAACCACAAATTATGGGAATATAAGTATTTTTTCAACATTTATAAAATAATATAGATGACAGGTCAGAGCTAGGTTGAAATAAATTTATATTTTCTCAAAGGGATGAGCTCAATACATGTAGCTAAGTACACTCTAAGAACTCCAGATGTAAGCCATGCATCTGGCTTTACGTGGGGACTGGGGAATTGAATTTGGGGGAATTTTGTAAACAAGCTCCTTCAACCACTGAGCCATCTCCCAACCCCCAAAACAATGTTTTAAATTTAAAGTAGAAAGCCGGGCATGGTGGCACATGCCTTTAATCCCAGCACTTGGGAGGCAGAGGTAGGAGGATCGCCGTGAGTTCGAGGCCACCCTGAGACTCCATAGTGAATTCCAGGTCAGCCTGGGCTAGAGTAAGACCCTACCTCGAAAAACCAAAAAAAAAAAAAAAAGAAAGAAAGAAAAAAAATAAAAAAAAAATTTAAAGTAGAAAATATTTTATGATTTGTTTTAGGAAAACAGGAATTTAAATTCCAAGAAGAATTTCATATATATGGAAAGACTTTTTTGAGGTAGGGTTCTAAGCCCAGTTTGACTTGGAAATCACTCTATAGTACCAATAGTACCAGGCTGGCCTCAGACTCACCATGATCCTCCTACCTCAGCCTCTCGACTGAGTGCTGGGGACTAAAGATGTGCTACCACCACACCTGGCCAGAGGTTTTTTTTTTTTTTTTTTAAAGCAAAGGTCTGTCTAGCCCAGGCTGACCTGGAATTCACTATGTAGTTTCAGGGTGGCCTTGAACTCATGGCAATTCTCCTATTTCTGCCTCCGAGTGCTAGGATTAAAGGTGTGTGCCACCATGCTTGGCGAGAGCAACAAGGCTGCTGATACTTGCAAACAAATAATCTGTAAACTAATACACAAGTAGCCCTCCCAGCAAAAATCTGTCTAAGGGGTCTGCGGTGAGGCATAAATTATTAAGGTAAGTAACCGTCACCATAGATCTTTCAAAAATTAGGAATTTATATGTAGGTTAAAATTACATTTCTACCTCTAGTCAGCTGTAAATGAGACAAGTATAAATATGATCCTTGTATATACACCTGGGCACAGCCTCTAGACTATGCAGGCAATGAAATAGCAACATATAATTCCATTATAAGATAAGAGCTCTGCTTAGGAATTACAGCCAATGTAAGTCTCTGAAGGATTCTCAAGTCTTTGTTTTGACATCCTCCATATCATTATCCCGTTTCTTCCTACCCATACTCCACTCCTGACCCCCATGTGAAGGGAAAGGGGGACAGAGGGACAGACGGCGTGCCGGGGCCTCTAGCCAACTCGAACATCTGGCTTATGTGAGTTCTGAGTAATCAAACCTGGGTTCTTAAGCTTCGCAGGCAAACACCTTAACCAGTAAACCATCTTTCCAGCCCTCTTTTTTAAATATTTACATATCTATTTAAGAATGAGACAGAGAAGGTATGTGCATGCTAGGGCCTTCTGCCATTGATACACACTCCAGAACTACGAACATGGTACTGGGGAAGTGAACCCAGGCCAACAGGCTTTGCAAGCAAGTGCTTTTAACCACTGAGGTTATCCCTCCCTATTCTCAGAAATTATTACTTCTGAGCCGGGTGTGGTGGCACACACCTTTAATCCCAGCACTCGGGAGACAGAGGTTGGAAGATTGCCGTGACTTCAAGGCCAGCCTGGGACTACAGAGTGAATTCCTGGTCAGCCTGGACTACAGCGAGACCCTACCTCAACAAACAAAATAAATGAATAAAATAAAATCTTCTTATTCCTGAGATGGAAATAGAAATTTCCCTAACAACCACAAAGCTCTTAGACTTCTGAGTGATTTTTATATACACTCAAGATTTGAGATTTACCTAGATTAGAACCTATTTTAAGATTAGAAAAATTTTTTATTATTTATTTATTTGACAGAGAGAGACAGAGGGAGCAAGGGGGAGAGACAGACAGAGAGGGAGAGAGAAAATGGGCATGTCAGGGCCTCTAGCTACTATAAATGAACTGCAGATGCATGGACCACTTTGTGCATGTGGCTTTACATGGGCACTGGGGAATCAAACCTAAGTCATTAGGTATTGCAGGCAAGTGCCTTAACCGCTGAGCATCTATCCAGCCACTAGAACCTATTTTCTTTACCTTTTTTTTTTGTTTGTTTGTTTTTCAAGGTAGGGTTTCACTCTAGCGTAGGCTGAACCTGGAATTCACTGTGTAGTCTCAAGGTGGCCTTGAACTCATAACGACCCTCTTACCTCTGCCTCCCGAGTGCTGGGATTGAAGACGTGCGCCACCATGCCAGGCTAGAACCTATTTTCAAAGTTCACATTAATCCTCTAAGAACTCTTCCACTGCTGTATGAATTTGTAAGAGTGAATATTACATATTGACTTCAAATGGAATGAGAAAATGATGCGAAAGCAAGTTTTGAATTTCAGTGGAAGACGCCAGTTTCTACGTTAATATTCTTACCATGCCATGGTCAAACGTGAACACCCCAACATCACGCCCATGATGAATATGATTCCGTCTTATAATTGGGTTTCCATGATTTTTAACCCAAATCCCAGCTAATGCATTATTGGAAATTTCATTATCTTCATATATTCCCTACAACAATTAATCAGAAACAGGTGTTAATAGCGTTTCAACTAAAAATTAATAAAGAAAATATCCAAGTTCACAAATACCTGTGCATGATCTGTTATATAAAGTCCAACATTCTCACAGTCACTGATGTTGCAGTGCTTGATAGTGGGACACGCTCCCTGACCACTAACACATACTGCAGAACCAACTGTAAGGAAAAAAAAATTGTATTTATTAGCATCAAAATGATTGGGCAGCAAGACAGTGACTGGGTTTAGTGGTAGGTGGTAAGGGAAATACTGGCCTGTGCATGTGCTTCGGATGATACAGTGGTCAATAATTGGGCTACAGTTTACTGTGATCTCTAGGCAGTGGTGTGCATTGTGGTGCTGAGCGGACTTGTCGTCAGGGTTAAACTGAAAGGTACAAAATTGTACGTGAAATAAACAGTGACGGTCTTAATGATTTAAAAAAACCGAATTAAAAACTTTCTTACCCTTATTGTCATGTAGCCAACATAAGCATCTTCAGAGCCTTCCATGAAGACAAAGGTTGAGTCTCTAGTGTTTTCAATGATGACTTTATCTGCAACTTTCCCAGGTGCTGTGGAGAAGGCATTTTATTTGTGAGGTATTTTCATGGAGAGGTGGTTTGTTGGTTTTAATATTTTGTTTATTTATTTTATAAGCAGAGACAGAGACACAGAGAGACAGAATGACTTAATCACTGAGCCATATCTCCAGCTCTGTTTTCTTTTGTTTTGAGACAGGGTCTACTTGGCCCAGGGTGGCCTTAAACTTGAAAATCTCTTGCCTCAGCCTCCCAAGGGCCAGGATGACAGGCCAGGCTGAGAGAGAACTGGTAAAATATTGTAGAAGGTACGAGGACTTCAATGCTTCATCAGTGTTTATGACAAGTACTGTATTTTGTACAGGTATTTAATAACCATATACGTGTGTGTGGGGGTATATATTTATTTATTTATTTATTAAAGACAGAGAGAATGGGCACGCCTGGGCTTTTAGCCACTGCAATCGAACTCCAGACACATGTGCCACCTTGTGCATCTAGCTTACATGGGTTCCAGGAAATGGGTCCTTAGGATTCGCAGTCTTAACCACTAAGCCATCTCTCCAGCTCTAATAACTACTATACTTATATTTTTTAAATATTTTATTTTTATTTATTAATTTGAGAGAGAGAGACACAGAAATAGGCAGGTGGAAAGAGAAAGACAGAATGGGCACGCCAGGGCCTCCAGCCACTGCAAACGAATTCCAGATGCATGCACCCTCTTGTGCATCTGGCTTACGTGGGTCCTGGGGAGTTGAACCTGGATCCTTTGGTTTTGCAGGTAAGCACCTTAATCGCTAAGCCATCTATCTCTCCAGCCCAACCACTATATTTGAAATCCATGTACAGTAATACTGCTCAAAAGATTCACTATCATTATCACCTCCAGTGATGTAGTAAGAAAAAAAAAAATTTTTTTTTTTGTTTTTTCAAAGTAGGGTTTCGATTTAGCCCAGGCTGACCTGGAATTCACTCTACAGTCTCAGTCTGGCCTCGAACTCACAGTGATCCTACCACCTCTGCCTCCTGAGTGGCTGGGATTAAAGGCATGAGCCACGACACCCAGCCCGATTTTTGAGGTAGGGTTTCACTCTAGCCCAGGCTGACCTGGAATTCACTATGGCCTCAAACTCACATCAATCCTCCAACTCAGCCTCCCAAGTGCTGGGATTAAAGGCATGTGCCACCATGCCCGGCACAGTAAGACAGAGAATGGATGTGTCAGAACCTCTAGTCAATGCAAACAAACTCCAGATGCATGTGCCACCGTGTGTATCTGGCTTTATGTGGGTACTGGGGAACTGAACTCCAGTTGTTAGGCTTTATGAGCAAGCGCCTGAAGTGCTGAGCTATCTCCCCAGCCCACCCCCACCCCCGAGGTAGGGTCTCACTCTAGCTCAGGCTGACCTGTAATTCACTATGTAGTCTCAGGGTGGCCCCGAACTCACGGCGATCCTCCTACCTCTGCCTCCCAAGTGCTGGGATTAAAGGCGTGTGCCACCATGCCTGGCAAGAAGAAAGAATCTCTTTTTTTAAAGTTCATTAATCCCAGCACTCGGGAGGCAGAGGTAGGAGGATCGCCATGAGTTTGAGGCCACCCTGAGACTGCATAATGAATCCCAGGGTCAGCCTGGGCTAGCGTTGAGACCCTACCTCCAAACACCAAAAAATAAATAAATTTCTTTTCAATAGAGGGCTCAATTTAGAAAGTTAGAAAATGAGCAGCAAATTTTCTTCCTCCTTATTTTTTCACTGGGATGCTGCAGATAGAGGCCAGGTCCTTGCACAGGCTACGCAAACCCTACCCCAGTCCTTTCACCCTCTTCTTTCTAATGGAGACGGGGAGGGAAGCAGGAGAGGCAGTAAATGCGAACGCCCGTCAGCAAGTGGTAATTACCAGCAATCTCAACACGAGATACAACCTCAAAAGCAGAGCACACCTTCAAATCACTGCTAAATATTTACTGTATTTTTATTCTTAGAAACTTGACCAGGCAAGTACTTTTCAAACAGTACAAGAATTATTTAAAAATTACATTTCAGGGCCGGGAAGATAGCTCAGTGGTTAAAGGCACTTGCTTATAATGTATGCTGGCCCAGGGTTCCATTCCCCAGTACCCACGTTATCCCAGATGCACAAAGTGTGCACAAATCTGGAGTTCACTTGCAGTGGCTAGAGGCCCTGGCACATCCATGCTATCTCTCTCTCTTGTAAGTAAATAAAAATAATTAAACAAAAACCAAAAACTACATTTCAGTATAAAGCGCTTATATATTATACAAGACACCTTGGGTTTGATCTCCAGCATTACAAAAACAAAAGCAAAGAAATTAGCATCCTTATTTTCAAAGGAATAATAACACTAGTAAATATTTTTCTCTTTTTAATAACTGGGTCAGACATGGTGGTACACACATGCCTTTAATCCCAGCACTTGGGAGGCAGAAGTAGGAAGATAGATGTGAGTTTGAGGCCAGCCTGAGATTAGAGTGAATTCCAGATCAGCCTGGGCTAGAGCAAGACCCTACCTAAAAAGAAAATAAATAAATAAATAAACAAATGAAGACAACTGGAGAAAGTACTGACATAAAAAAAAATGTATATAAGTAAGACCATCATAAGAGGAGGAAAAGATCATGACATCAAAAGTAAAAGAGAGACTGATTGAGATGGGGAGGGGGTATGATGAAGAGTGGAGTTTCAAAGGGGGGAGGGTATCACCATGGGGTATTTTTTTATAATCATGGAAGTTGTTAATAAAAAAATTAAAAAATTTAAAAAAATGTATACAAGGCTAGTGAGGTGGCTTGGCAGTTAAGGTTCTTGCCTGCAAAGCCTAACGACCCAGGTTCAACTCCCCAGAACCCATGTAAGCCAGATGTACATGGTGGTACATGTAGCTGGGGTTTGTTTACAGTGGCAGGAGGTCCTGGTGCACCGACATCCTCTCTCTTCTCTCTCAATAAATAAGTAAAATATTAAAAAAATATTTACTATTTCTGACACATATAAGGTATTCTAGATATCTTCCCTCTTATTCTTTCCTATCATTAAGGTATTAATAAAGTTTATTTCAATTCTATGTCCCTAGCATTTAAAATACAGTATGTAAGTTAAATAATAAAATGCTAAAATTCTAATAATAATGCATTTCAAAATACCTGCACCAATCATGGTGATTGGAGATTCAATATATATCCACTCATCAGTATATATTCCAGAATGAACAAAGATAAGCCCATCAAAATGAGCTTCTTGGACTCCACCAAGGGCATCTTCAATAGTATCATAATACTAGAAAAAAAAAATACAAGTGTCAGTGTAGAACTGAAAAATTATGATTGAAGTCATAAAAATACAAGTCCAACTTACCAACATATTTTCTCTTCCTTTATATCTTGCAGGGTTACTGTAGAAATGTTCAGCAAATCCTGGCTTTACATGCGCACCTTTATACTAAAATGTCAAAAAAATGAGCAGTATTAAAATACAAATACTGTAGTCTAAAATTAATGTACCACTGTAAATTTTATTAAATATGCAAAAGAGGGCTAAACTGGTGCAATAGTGGCACATCTGTTATGGGGGAAACCAACCGCCCTCTAATTGGACTGGAGGCCCACTCCAGGGGAGGGAATACATCCCTGATACTGAAAACTTAAAACAGGGGTAGTCATGAGCCCTAGGGGTGTGACGTCTGCTGCTGTCTGGCTAAATGTGTATACTATGCTTATCAAACTGCCCAGTAAGCGCTTCTCTTAATGTTCAGACCCTTATATTAATGCTACTCTCATTTTTGGCTAGAGAACCTTCTCTTTTCAGATGGCAGTGACCTTGGGATGACTCAGAAGGCACCAGGGTGCTGAGAAGCGATAGAGGAGTGCTCAGCACTGCAATATCTCTATCACACCTTCCAAGGCTCAGGGTCCATTGTGGAAGAGGTGGTGGAAAGAATGTAAGAGCCAAAGGGAGGGTGGGACTCCTTACAACGTGCTCCTCCAGACACAAAATGGCCTGGATATCCATGACCTCACAGTGCCTGACACTACCTACACAAGACCATCATAAGAGGAGGAAAAGATCATGACATCAAAATAAGAGAGACTGATTGAGACTGGGGGTAGAAGAGATGATGGAGAGTGGAGTTTCAAAGAGGAAAGTGGGGGGAGGGAAGGAATTACCATGGGATACTGTTTACAATTACGGAAGTTGTCAATTAAAAAAAAAAAAAAAAAAAGAGGGCTAAGCAGATGGCTTAGCGGTTAAGGTGTTTGCCTGCAAAGCCAAAGGACCTTGATTCGATTCCCCAGGACCATGTAAGCCAGATAGATGCACAGGGTGGCACATGCACCTGGAGTTCATTCTCAGTGGCTGGAGGCCCTGGTGTGCCCATTCTCTCTCTCTCTCTCTCTTTTCCTCTCTTGCTCTCTCAAATAAATAAATAAAATAAAATTAAAATTTAAAAAGCCAGGCATGGTGACACATGCCTTTAATCACAGCACTTGGGAGGCAGAGGTAGGAGGATCGCTGTGAGTCTGAGGCCACCCTGAGACTACATAGTGAATTCCAGGTCAGAGAGACTAGGTAGGGCTAGAGACCCTACCTCGAAAAACCAAAAGAAATAAAGAAAAAAACTTCTCAACTGCACATGGTGACTCACACCTGTAATCCCAGTATTTGGGAGTCTGAGGTAGAAGGAGCTCTGGGAGTTCGAGGCCAAACTGGTCTACAGATTGAGTTCCAGCTCACCGCAACCAGCTGTGAGGAAGTTTTTCATAAATTACTGATAAACACGTCAGTAGGGAATGTTTGAGTATTTTTCTGGCTGATGAGTGTTCACTAGTTTAACCTTTACAACCTTTTTTCCTTGCAGAGGAGGAGCTTTTTCGACAAGATGTGACTGTGGACCCCTGGCTGGCCTCAAACTTGCTATGCAGACCAGTCTGGCTTTAACTTGTTCTCCTGCTTCTGCCTCCCAAATGCTTGAAATATAGGCACACACCATCACACCGGGTTCAGGGCCTACTGGATAAATTAATTTTTATTTATTTATTTGTATTTTTTTATGAGAGAGAGGGGGGAATTGGTGTGCCAGGGCCTCCAGCCACTGCACTTAAATACCAGATGTATGTGCCACCTAGTGGCCACGGGCACCTTAGGCTTCACAGTCCAGTGCCTTAACCACTAAGCCATCTCTCCAGACCCTTTTAAATAGCTAGATTTTTTCTTTTTTTGAGGCACAGTTTCACTCTAGTCCAGGCTGACCTGGATTTCACTATGTATTCTCAGGGTGGCCTTGAACTCATGGTGATCCTCCTACCCCTGCCTCCCAAGTGCTGGGATTAAAGGCGTGTGCCACCATGCCTGGCCCCTTTAAAATATTTTTATTTACTTATTTATTTACTTGTGCATGTGTATATGTGTGTATGTGAGACAGAGAGAGAAAGAGAGAGACAGACAGACAGACAGAGACAGAAAGAACTAGAGCCACTATGCACAGGAATCAAACACAGGCCTTCAGGCTGAGCATGCAAGTGCCTTAACTGCTGAGCAGCTCTTCAGCCTGAAATAATTATTACTATTATTATTATTATTATTATTATTTTTTTTTTTTTTTTTATTTTGGTTTTCCGAGGTAGGGTCTCACTCTAGCTCAGGCTGACCTGGAATTCACTCTGTCGTCTCAAGGTGGCCTCCAACTCACGGCGATCCTCCTACCTCTGCCTCCCGAGTGCTGGGATTAAAGGCGTGCGCCACCACGCCCGGCTGAAATTAATTTTTTATAAAGAAATTTTTATTTACAAATATGTAAAATAACATAAAACAACATTTTCTGAACTTCATACCAATTGCTGGAAACTCTCTTTCCAAGGATTTGGATGTTCATATTCTTCTGGATTAATTTGATAGAATTTACCAGGTTCAGGATGCATCATAGGACGGGTATATTCAAATACTTCCATATATAATCGTTTCCTAAAGGGAAAAAGGAATTAAAGATTTCTTTATAAAATGTCTAGATTAATAAAATATTAAATATAAAAAGTTATTTGAGGGATCAAAAACTTAAGAATAGGGCTGGAGAGATAGCTTAGCGGTTAAGGTGCTTGCCTGCAAAGGCAAAGGACCCAGGTTTGATTCCCCAGTAACCACATAAATGTGGTGCTGCCTGGAGTTCATGTGCAATGGCTAGAGACCTTGGTGCACCCATTCTCTATGTCTTTCAAATAAATAAATAGGTAAATAAAATAAAATAAAATAAAAACTTAAGAATAGTTAAAAGTAAATATCCAGCTACATAAATTAATTTTCTGAGAGAGGGTATCGGTGTAGGACTTGTTATGCTGCCCAGGTTGGCTCCAAACATCTAGGCTCACAAGATCCTCCTGGGGCTGAAGAGATGGCTTGGCACTTAAAAGCATTTGCAGGCAAAGTCTGCTGGTCCAGGTTTAATTCCCCAGGACCCATGCAAAGCCAGACGTACAAAGTGGCACAAACTCTGGAAGTCATTTGCAATGCAAAATGGCCTTGGTATGTCCATTCTCTGTCTGAAATAAATAATTTTTTTCCTTTTTGGTTTTTTGAGGTAGGTTCTGGCTGTAGCCCAGGCTGACCAGGAATTCACTGTGTAGTCTCAGGCTGGCCTCGAACTCACAGTGATCCTCCTACCTCTGCCTCCCAAGTGCTGGGATTAATGTGTGCACCACCATACCTGGCAATAAATAAACTACTGTTTAGATTTATCATCATCATCGTTATTATTATTATTGGTTTTTTAAGGTAGGGTTTCACTCTAATTCAGGCTGACCTGGAATTCAGTATGTAATTTCAGGGTGGCCTTGAACTCACAGCGATCCTCCTACCTCTGCTTCCGGAGTGCAGGGATTAAAGGAGTGTGCACCATGCCAGGTGATTTTTATTATTTAAAAAAATATTTTATTCATGTATTTGAGAGAGAGAGAGAAGGAACCAAGGAAAGACAGAAGCAGATAGAGAAAATAGGCAAGCCACGGCCTCTGGCCACTGCAAACAAACTCCAGATGCATGCGCCACCTTGTGCATCTGGCTTTATGTGGGAACTGGGGAGTTGAACTCCAGTCGTCAGGTTCTATGGGTAATCACCTCAGCTGCTCAGCCATCTCTCCAGCCCATGTTTTTTTTTTTTTTGGTAAAAAGAACATCGCCACCAGCAGCAGTAGTTAAGCAGAGAAAGAAGGAATCTCTTTATTTGTATTTTTCTTTTCTTTTAAAATATTTTATTTTTATTTATCTATTTGAGAGAGGGAAAGAGGCAGAGAGAGAGAGAGAGAGAGAGAGAGAGAGAGAATGGGCACGCCAGGGCCTCCAGCCACTGCAAACGAACTCCAGATGCATGCGCCACCTTGTGCATTTGGCTTACGTGGATCCTAGGGAATCCGAGGTCCTTTGGCTTTGCAGGCAAACTCCTTAACCGCTAAGCCATCTCTCCAGCAGCAATCCCCCCCACCCCCCGCCCCCAGGTAGGTTCTTGCTCTAGCTCAGGCTGACCTGTGATTCACTACATAGTCTCAGGGTGGTCTTGAAAGCATGGTGATGATCCTCCCTCTTGCCTCTGCCTCCTGAGTGCTGGGATTAAAGGTGTGCACCACCACACCCAGCTTATTTAAATTTCTTTTCAACAGAGGCCTCACTTTGCAAAGTTATAAAATTAGCAGAAAAATCTTCCTATCCTCTTTCTTCTTTTTTTTTCTTTCTTAGTTTTCCCTTTGGGATGCTGGAGATAGAACCCAGGTCCTCACACCTAGGTCCTTTAGCTTTGCTGGCAAGTGCCTTAACTGCTAAGACATCTGTCCAGCCCAATCAACTTTTTCCTCCCCTGAGGTAGGGTCTCACTCTAGTCCAGGCTGACCTGGAATTCACTATGTAGTTTCAGGCTAGCCATGAACTCATGGCGATCCTTCTACCTCTGCCTCGAGAAAAACGGGCGGGGGGAGGAAAAGGAGACAGATGTGGTATTGTTCTAGAATCCCAGCACTTGAGAGACATGAACAAGAGGATCAGGAGCCTCAGCCACATCTCAAACCAAACAAAATAAAATAGCCAGGCATGGTGGTGCGAGCCTGTAGTCTCAGCTACTTGGAGGACCATTTGAGCCCGGGAGCTCTGGTCTGTAGCGCACTATGCCAACCAGGTGTCTGCACTAAGTTCAGCATCAATATGGTGACCTCACGGGAGCGGGGACCACCAGGTTGTCTAAGGAGGGGTGAACCAGCCCAGGTCGGAAACAGAGCAGGTAAAAAAAATAAAAAACATTTCCCCAAATAAGTTGTTATTAACTGAAAAATAGCAGAGTATTTCATGTACTGCTTCATAAATATTTTGGGGGCTCATAATGTATTACTTTTTTTTGTTTGTTTGTTTATCGAGGTAGGGTCTCACTCTAGCCCAGGCTGACCTGGAATTCACTAGTGTGAGGATGGCTTTGAACTCATGGCGATCCTCCTACCTCGGCCTCCCAGGTGCTGGGATGTCTTAAAGGAGTGGGCCACCATGCCCGGCCACATAATAATTTCTAATAAGCAGTTTTCACTTACCACAAAATTGGATCATTAGCA
The DNA here is from genome assembly GCA_036346955.1 of Dipus sagitta. Lineage (NCBI taxonomy): Eukaryota > Metazoa > Chordata > Mammalia > Rodentia > Dipodidae > Dipus > Dipus sagitta. Next base: position 6,558,411 of record CM070793.1, on the reverse strand, counting down.
AGTTCACTGAAGCGTTTACAGACACAAGCTGCTCTACACAGATCCTGCTCCAGCAAATAAGAGAAGATCTTCAAAACAACTTCATCTGGCAGTTTCTCCTGAAGATACTGTTCAGCAGGGGCTGCTAAAAACAGAGGTTAGCAAACACAATGTAAATAATCTACTTATCAACCAATGACTTTCTCAGTACAGAACAGATTTCATTTTATCTAATGAAGAGCATATTGCTTGATGCCAGCCATGATATTTTGTTTTCAGAGGTAAAATAGATGTATCTTAATTTTTTAAAAACTTACTGTATACCATCTGATAGACTGGTTAAAATACATTGGAGGGTGGGGGGTGGCGGGAAGGTTTTCTGTTTGTACCAAGCTGGCTTTGGACTCACATGGTAGCGTAGGTAAGTCTTGACTGACATTCTCCTCCCTCACCCTCCTGAGTAGCTGGGATTAAAGACCTGCACTACAAGGCTTGGCTATAAAATGCATTTTAAAAATATTTTATTTAGCTGGGTGTAGTGGCACATGCCTTTAGTCCCAGCAGTTGGGAGGCAGAGGTAGAAGGATCGCCATGAGTTCAAGGTCACCCTGGGACTAACAGAGTAAATTCCAGGTCAGCCTGAGCTAGCGTGAGAGACCCTACCTCAAAAACCCAAAAGAAATTTATTTGCAAGCAGAGAGAAACAGAAGGAGAATGGGCATACCAGGGCTTCCAGTCAACGCAAACAAACTCCAGATGCATGTACCACTTTGTGCATCTGGTTTTATGTGGTTACCGGGGAAATTAAACCAAGGTTGGGCTTTGTAGGCAAGCACCTTAATTGTTGAGCCATCCTTCCAGCCCAAAAGCTTTTTGCTTTTTTTGTGTGTGTGTGTGTGGGGGGGGGGGTTCTGAAGTAGAGTCTCACTGTAGCCCAGGTTGACCTGGAATTCACTATGTAGTCTCAAGGTGACCTCAAATTCTCGGCAATGCTGTATTAAAGGCGTGCACCACCACACCTGGCCCCAAAGCATTTTTATGTAAAAATAAAAGTAGAAGAGGCCAGGCATGGTTGCACATGCCTTTAATTGAGCACTCCAAAGGGCGAGGTAGAAGGATTGCCATGAGTTTCAGGGAAGCCTGGGCTTCAAATCCTTGGCCTCCACAAAACAAAAAAGTCAAAGAAGAAAAGGTTAGCGTTCTAATACATACATACATACGTCTATAGTTCTGTTAGTTTTATTTCTTTTTTTTGTAATAGGGCATCTATCATGTAGCCCAGGCTAGCCCCAAACTCCCGACTCCTGATCCTCCTGCCTCTATTTCCACAGTACTGGAATTACAGGAATGCACCACCACACCTGGATTAATATACATTTAATAAATAATTTTCTCAATCCCAACTGTAATTTCACTTCATTTTTTTTGGCTTGAATACAAATTCCTTTAAAAATATTTGAGAGGGAGAAAAAGGGAGAGAGGATGGGTAAGCCTCCTGCCACTACAAACAAAACTCCAGATGCTCCACGTGCTATTTGTGCAACTGGCTTTTTATGTAGGTACTAAGGAATTGAATCTGGGCCATCAGGCTTTGCAAGCAAATGCTTCTAACTGCTGAGCCATCTCTCCGGCCCTCAAATTCATTTTCCACCCGAGGTGGGGTCTCACTGCTGCCCAGGCTGACCTGGCACTCACTCTGTAGTCCCAGGCTGGCCTCAGAACTCACAGTGATCCTCCTACCTCTGCTTCCTGAGCACTGGGATTAAAGGTGTGCGTGCCTCCACGGCTGGCCCAAATACAAATTTAAAAAATTTAAAAAATATTTTGCTCTAGCTTGTAGTTTCCCATATAAAATACCTGATAGGTCTTGTGACTTTCCAGACACTCTTGCGCGTTTCGCTCGATGGCCGAAGTTTTCTGTAGTTGAAGTTGAGGCGCCCTTGAAAACAGAAGGAAAAACTTGTACTACATGTAGTAATTATTTCTAAAAAAATAACACTTTTTAAGCAAACGAACTCCAGACGCATGAGCCCCCTTATGCATCTGGCCTACATGAATCAAACCAGGATCCTTTGGCTTTATAGGCAAATGCCTTAACCATTAAGCCATCTCTCCAGCCCCCAAAATAACACTTTTTTGTATGTCCTAAAAAAATTCTCATAGTACAAAAACAGTTACAGTTACGTTACCTCCATACTGCTCTTTGTAGGACACGCTGTTCTTTTCGGCAGAAGAGTTTTTCTACGAAGCTGGTAGGGACTATTTTGTGCACCAGGACCTGATTCTTCTGCAACCATATCTGCAGGAACATCATCATCTGGAATCAAAAGAAACATGCATCTATCTTAGGATTTTTTTGTGTTTTTTTTTAAATGGGTGCAATGCTGTTTTACAACGTCAAATTTGTAAAGAAGGGGAGAGGAGATCATTTTTACATACAATTCTAGCAAATGGTCTAACTATTTGAAGGAAATGTTATGTTTCTAGAGAGCTTGGAAGACAGCCTTAGGCACTGAAAAGGGCTGAGGAGGATTGACAGGAGTAGGAAGAAGACCCGGCACTACTGCATGGTTAGTTCGAGCCCAATGAAGGCCAAAATGAGGGCAGGTGAGTGCCACGGCAAAGCAGAGCAAAGAGAGAGAGAGATCAGCAGAGGGTACCAGGTGCCAACCAGCAAAGGTGAGAAGGAAGAGGGAGTCAGGAGTCAGGGCACGAGGAAACCTGACGTGAGGGAGGCGACAGCGGAGATGACCACACACACAAGGCGGGACGATGGCCAGGTCAGTAACAGGACAGCGCAAGCTGCACTGCCCACGGCCAGACGAAACAGCTATAAACACAAAAGTAGAGCAAAGACTGGACTTGGAGAAGTACGAAGTGTGAACTCATGGTTTTCACGCACACACAGAAACAGATGCAGCTGCACACGTTTACATGGTGTGGACAGAGGGTGTCCCGTCCATCTCCAGTGCTCTCCACGGACACAGCCTGAGAGCACTGAGCTGTTCAGAAGCAATGAACAGGATTAGTAGTCGGATCTTGGCTTCTGAGTAACATTTCCTATAAAATGGATTTCACACTTCTTGGGGAAACTGGCAGATTCCGGGGCTTGGGAAGGAAAATATAAAATATGTCTAGAATACCATGTGCCAGAAAAAAAGTGCTCAAATGAAAATAAGGACATATAAAAATGATATAGAAAAGGCAAAATACTATTTTGGAACTTGATATTAGTAACAAAAGTAAAGAAATAGAACTCATAAATCTACATTGACATAAATAAACAAATAAAATTGCAAAGTCTGATAAATAATATGACAAACTGAAACCGTATGAACCTTGACAGCACACAATGATATTCTTGACAAAAGATGAAGAACCTGGCTTATGAAGAAACATCAAACCACCCCAGATTTATATGGATTTGTTATATAAAATAAATGGCCTCTGTCAAAACTGTTCCATGGCTAGAGAGATGGCTTAGCGGTTAAGGGGACTGTCTGCAAAGCCAAAGGACCAAGGTTCAATTCCCCAGGACCCATGCAAGCCAGATGCTCAAGGGAACGCATGCATCCAGACTTCGTTTTCAGTGGCTGGAGGCCCTGGCTTGCTCGCTCGCTCTCTCTCAAATAAATAAATAAATTAATTAATTAATTAATTAATTAAAAAAATTAAGACTAGATGGTAAGACCCTGTTGCTGAAGACTCCACATACTTGGGCTGCAAGGTCACTGAGAAATCCTACTGGAGCTGAGCTGAAAACCATCTCCATGTACGTTGACAGAAAGCTGGAAGAAGCCATTCTGCACGCAGTTCAATGGGAGAGAGAGAAATCACCAGTGAAGATATCCAACAGTAAACACTACAAGCCTTAAATTTGGCCAGCCAGGCCAAATGAACCAATGGATGCAATAGTGGCATGTCTGTTATGGAGGAACCCAACAGCTCTCTAGTTGAACTGGAGGCCTGCTCCATGGGAGGGAATACATGCCTGATACTGAAAACCTACAACAGGGGTAGTCATGAACCCTAGGGGTGTAACGTCTGCTGCTGTCTGGCTAAATGTATATACTATGCTCACCAAACTGCCTGATAAGCACTTCTCTTAATGCTCATACCCATATATTAAAGCTATTATCACTTTTGGTTAGAGAACCTTCTCTTTTCAGATGGCAGTGACCTTGAGAAAAGGCATCATGGTGCTAAGAAGTGACAGAGGAGTGCTCAGCATTGAAACATCTCTATCACACCTTCCAAGGCTCAGGGTCCATTGCTGAAGAGGTGGTGGAAAGAATGTAAGGGCCAAAGGAAGGGTAGGACTCCTTACAATGTGCTCCCCCCAGACGCAAAATGGCCTGGATATCCATGACCTCACAGTGCCTGATACTACCTACACAAGACCATCATAAGAGGAGGAAAAGATCATGACATCAAAATAAAAGAGAAACTGACTGAGAGGGGGAGGGTATATGATGGAGAGTGGAGTTTCAAAGGGAAAAGTGTGGGGAGGGAGGGAATAATTGTCTACAATTATGGAAGTTGTCAACAAGAGATAACAGTAAATAAATAAAATGAGGGGTGGAGAGATTGAAGGCACTTGCCTGCTACAGTCCAAGGACCTGAGTTTGATTCCCCAGTACCCACCCACATAAATCCAGATGCACAAAGTGGCACATGTATCTGGAATTCATTTGCAGTGGCTGGAGGCCCTGGTGTGCCCATTCTCTTTCACTCACTCTCTCTCTGTGCTTGCAAATAAATAAGTGAAAAAATTTTTTAATTAACCTGAATTTGATCAAAATATAAACTACGGGTCAAACTACCTGCTTCTCTGACAAGTATATAGGATAGCAAAAAAGAATAACAACAACAAAAAAGTGTGTGTGTGTGTGTGTGTGTGCGCGCGCGCACGTGCGCGCACACGCGAGCTTAGGGGAACAATAATCAAAACTAGAAGCAGTATGTTGAAGAATATACGATCTGGAGCTGACTGTGGTGGCACAAACTGGTAAGACCAGCACTTGGGAAACTGAGGCAAGAGTATTGAATTCAAGGTTATGCTGAGCTACATAGATCCCATCTCAAAAAAAAAAAAACAAAAAAACACCAAATACCTAAACCAAACAACGCCACCAGCCCCTCTTTGTATTAAAACCACTTTGTATTAAAATTTTAAAGAAAAGGGCCAGAAAATGATAATTATTTTTTAAACCACTTTTAGTGGAAAAGGAGTGAGGTGAATAAGAATGCAATGGGTCAATTAAGAGCTGACAAAGTTCTTTTCCTTGAATTACTCCCTGAACAAGATTAATACCTTAATATTCAATAAGCTCTATATTTGCTTTATCTTATTTTCCCCACTTGGCTGTTTTTTTTTTTGTTTTTTTGTTTTTTTTTTTGTGATGGTGGTGGGGGATTTCAAGGAAGGGTCTTACTCTAGCCCAGGGGGCTGATCTGGAATTCACTATGTAGTCTCAGGGTGGCCTTGTAATCTCCAAGATCCTCCTTCCACTGCCTCCCAACTGCTGAGATGAAAGGCGTGCACCACCATGCCTGGCTGACTTATTTTTTTTTTTAAGGATTTTTTTTTCTCCCTGTTTTTTTTTTGGGGGGGGGGATTTTACAGGCTGACCTGGAACTCATAATGATCACCTCAAACTAATGGCGATCCTCCTACCTCTGCCTGCCTCACCACGCCCAACTCATTTTATTTTATCTTTATTTGTTTGTTTATACATATGTACACACGAAAATATGCCACTGCCGGCCCCAACCGCCGGCTGACTTATTTTTTTATTTTTTTGTTTTTTCGAGGTAGGGTCTCACTCCAGCCCAGGCTGCCCTGGAATTCACTACATAGTCTCAGACTGGCCTCGAACTCACTGCGATCCTCCTACCTCTGCCTCCCAGGTACTGGGAATAAAGGTGTGCACCACCATGCCTGGCCTGACTTACTTCTGTTATTTTTATTTTTATTTATTTATTTGAGAGAGAGAATGGGTGGGCCAGGGCCTCCAGCCACTGCAAGCAAACTCCAGATGCATGCGCTACCTTGTACACCTGGCTTACGTGGGTCCTGGGGAATAGAACCTGGGCCCTTTGGCTTTGCAGGCAAGCGCCATCTTAACTGCTAAGCCATCTCTTCAGCCTCTGTGATTTATTTTTACAACAGTTTTATCTTGCCTAAATGAGAACATCTAAGGGTCAGTGTGGTAGCACATGCCTTTAATCCCAGCATTTGGGAGCCGGAGGTAGGAGGATCACCGGGAGTTTAAGGTCAGCCTGAGACTACATGGTGAATTCCAGGTCGGCCTGGGCTAGAGCAAGAAACTATGGGGGGAGGGAGGGAGCGGGGGAGAGAAAGAAAACATCTATAGTCTACTTTTAAACATCTTATTCTATTTATCTATTTATTTATTTATTTATTTATTTATTTATTTATTTATTTGTATGGGTGGTCCTGGGTCTTTTGCCACTGCAAATGTGGCTTTATGGGAGTGGCTGGGGAATTAAAAACAGTTTTGGGGTGGGCGTGGGGGCACAGCCCATTATTCCTAGCACTTGGAAGACAGAGGTAGGAGGATCGCCATGAGTTCAAGGCCATCCTGAGACTACATAGTGAAATCCAGGTCAGCCTAGGCTAGAGCAAGACCCTACATTTAAAAACCAAATAAGTAAATAAATAAAATAACATAAACACAGTTTGCAGGCTTTACAAGCAAGTGCTTTTAACTGCTGAACCATCACCCCAGACATCTGCCTTGCTGTTTTGAGATGAAGTCTCATGAGCTCAGGCTGGTCTCCAACTCACTACGTAACTGGGGAATCCCAGAACTCCCGATTCCTCCTCCTGTCACCCTGTGAGCGCTGGGACCACAGGCCCAGTGGGTCTAACCTTCTCAAGATTTTATACTATCACAACTCACTGTGGAATAGCAATAATAAGGTGTCAAACTGCAAACCATGACTAACTTATAACTCTTTTTAAAACGTATTTATTTTGCAAGCTGAAATAAAATCCTTTCCTTAAAAAAATTCATAAGGAGAGGGAGAATGAGAGGGAGAGAAAGAAAACAGATGTGCTCGGCCTCTTACCACTGCTTATGAACTCCAGATGCATGTGTTGCTTTGTGTATCTGGCTTTGCAGGGGTACTGAGGAATTGAACACAGCCTGGCAGGCTTTGCAAGCAAGTGCCTTGAACCACTGAGCCATCTCTCCAGTCCCCCGGAAATTTTTTTCTGGTTGAAAATTGAGGGGCTGAGGAGATGGCTCAATGGCTCAAGGCACTTGCTTGCAAAGCCTGCCAGCCAGGGTTCAACTCCCTAGTACCAAGTAAAGCCAGACGCACAAAGTGGTGCATGCATTTGAAGTTTGCAGTGGCTAGAAGCCCTGGTACTCCCATTCTCTGTTTACTTGCAAATAAATAAATAAAAACATATATTAAAAGTTCTAGACCAGATATCAAAGGAAATAGAATATAGTGCATATGTATAATGTCAAAATTTCTAGTAGCTATACAAAATAGTAAATTCTTATATATTTATTTGATTCATTATATCTAAATACACCTATTTAGCATGGAATCAATATAAATTACTGAGATGTTCTGCATTTTGTTCATCAAGAGGACAAGTTCAAGGTTGCTATATTGCATACTCTAAGCCAGCCTGGGCTACAATGAGGTCTTTCAAAAACGACTCCACCACACAAAAAACAAAACAAAAACGAATCCTAGGTTTATCTAGTCTGAGGCTAACAGAATGCCTTGATGGTTAGTATATATTTGTAACCATCTTAAAAGTTGGCAAAAAAAAAAAAAAACCTCTAATACTGATTGGCTAGTGTTTAATGTTTATATAGAGTTTAGGCAATTAACTAACCTATAGTTAGAAAGTAGGGCTGGAGGGATGTCTTAGCAGTTAAGGCATTTGCCTGCAAAGCCAAAGGACACAGACAGGTTCGATTCCCCAGGACCCACATTAGCCAGATGCACAAGGGGCACATGTGTCTGGAGTTCATTTGCAGTGGCTGGAGGCCCTGGTGCACCCATATTCATTCTCTCTCTCTCCCTCCCTCTTTTTCTCTGTCAAATAAATAAATTAAAAAATATATTTAAAGAAAGCAGCTCATGGTATTTTAATACACAGAAGTCTTCCTCCCCACCAATACTATATATATACATATTCCTAATTACTTACCCACAGACAGATCGGACTGGAAACTAACGCAAATGTGTGCTAGTGACAACTGTGTGTTTAGAAACGGCTCCTGGTCTCACAGTGCAAAGAACTACCACTTGACAACGGTTTCTAACACAGCTGGGAACCACCACAGCTTTTTGTTCAACTAAAAAAATTCACACAGTGAAATCAAGACAAACTTTATTTTTTTAAGACAAAATTTATTTTAGCCTTTAAATGTGTTACTTAAAACTCAAATATTCTAAGGTTAAGCTTGACTTTGGGCTTTATTCCCTCGTGCCTTCTTGTGGGCAGGAGCTCTCTGTATGGTCTCCTCTTTCCTTCTCTTGATCTAATAAAGTCTTTCTAAATTTAAAAATTAAAAAAAAAAAAAAAAACTTGACTTGGGCTGGGGAGATGACTCAATGGTTAAAAGCACTTGCTTGTAAAGCCCGACAGCCTGGGTTCAATTCCCAGTACCCACGTAAAGCCAGATGCACAAAGTGGTGCATGCACCTGAGGCTCATTTGCAGTGGCAGGAGGCCCCGGTGTGTTCTTTTCCTCTCTCTGCTTACAAATAAATTAACTTAAAACATTTTTTTTTTTTTTAAGCCAAGCATGGTGGCACACGACTTTAATCCCAGCACTCAGGAGGCCAAGGGAGGAAAATGACCATGGGTTTGAGACCAATGAATTCCAGGTCAGCTTGGGCTCCAGCAAGACCCTACCTGGAAAAAGAAGGTATTAAAAAAAAAAAAAAAAAAAAAAAAAAAGCTTGACTTGACTTGCACTAATCAATTGTTTCTGAGTATTGCTACAAATTTTCAAAATGTATGCTACATATACAGGCACACATTTCTGCTGAATTTTCACCATCACATCCTCTAGAGAGATTACTCAAGCCTACTTTAAAGAAAGCGTAGAAACATTTTGATTACTTCACAGCAACTTTGAGAAGTCACAAAATCTTTGATCCTGTAAGTAACTTTTTAAAGTTCAGATGAGGTTGCATTTCAACTGAAGAAACTGAGACTTACTCATTAAGCTGTCTGGCACAAAACCCGCTCAACAAAGTAGCTGATGACTGAGTAACTACGGCATGCATGGCACTGGTACTGGTGAAGACCAGAGTAGAGGTTTGCCCTTTTGGGGGAGCCCAAGAAAGACACAGGCCATAATAATGAACCCCACGAAGTAGGGATAAAAGGAAAGTAGACATGAACACACAAGAGTATCAAATCTAATCTTAGGTATCTTTGATGTGTTGGTAAAGGTTTTTGAATTACACATTGGTCTCAGTCAAGCAAAAGGAACACTGAGCAGTGAGGCAGATCGCAGGAGGATCGCCATGAGTTCAAGGCCAGCCTGGGACTACCAAGAGACCCTACTTCAAAACAAACAAACAGGAACTCTGTATGAGAAACTTAAGGTGCTCACCCCACAACCACACCATGTAGTTGAGGCCAAATGATATAGACTGCTATTTTTTTTAAATTTTTTTTGTTCATTATTTGTTTATTTGAGAGTGACAGACAGAGCGAGAAAGGCAGGTAGAGAGAGAGAGAGAATGGGCGCGCCAGGGCTTCCAGCCACTGCAAATGAACTCCAGACGCATGCGCCTCCTTGTGCATCTGGCTAACGTGGGTCCTGGGGAATCGAGCCTTGAACTGGGGTCCTTAGGCTTCACGGGCAAGCGCTTAACCGCTAAGCCATCTCTCCAGCCCGATATAGACTGCTATTAACACTTATGAGAATTTAGACATTCTTGAAAACAAAGGATAATTAAAAGTAATGATTTGAAAAACAAAAAAAAAATTAGACTTAATGTTTTAGGAAGATAAAATGATGTAAAATTAGCTGGAAATGGTCAGCATTGATAGTGGGCCACCACAGAGAAAGCTATCACCTCAAGTAAGTAACAGAGAGGAAGATAACCTGAAGTATAATACTGATGGAAGAAAATGATAGACAAGATATATTTACAAGGCAGAATTCAAAAACTCTAATGGTTAGATATGAATGGAGACAAGAATAATACTGATTTAGGCAATACAGTGAATGGTAATATTTATGTATTAAGGCAAGGAGAGGAAAGGAAAAACAGGTTTGAATTGTAAACTTTGAGGTATCTGTGAAACATTCAAGTGAGTATGCCCAACATAAAACCAGATATCTGCATATCATTTAAAAATTATTTATTTGACAGAAAGAGAAAATGGGCATGCCAGGGCCTCTAGCCACTGCATGTGTGCCACCATGTGCATTTGGCTAACATGGGTTCTGGGGAATCAAACATGGGTCCTTAGGTTTCGCAGGCAAGCTCCTTAACCACTAAGCCATCTCCACCACGTGCGCCACCACACCCAGCTGTTGTCACAAATAAGTACTTTTTAAAAGCCGGGCCGTGGTGGCACACGCCTTTAATCCCAGCCCTCGGGAGGCAGAGGTAGGAGGATCACCGTGAGTTCGAGGCCACCCTGAGACTACATAGTGAATTCCAGGTCAGCCTGGGCTAGAGTGAGACCCTACCTCGAAAAACCAAAAAAAAAAAAAAAAAAAAAAAAAGGCAAAGTTAAAAGAAATCTGAAAACTAGGGCTGGAAAGATGCCTTAGTGGTTAAGGCATTTGCCTGCAAAGCCAAAGGATCCTGATTCAATTCTCCAGGACCCACATAAGCCAGATGCAAAAGGAGGTGCTTGCCTCTGGAGTTTCTTTACAGTGGCTGAAGGCCCTGGTGTGCCCATTCTCTCCCTCTCTCTCTGCATCAAATAAATAATTAATTAAATAAAATATATTTTAAAAAATCTGAAAACTAGACAATAAAAAATTTTTAAATATTTAAAAAATTTATTTATTTTATTTGAGAAAGTGAAAGGTGGAGAGGGAGAGGAAGGGAGGCAGATAGAGAAAGAGAGAATGGGCAAGCCAGAGCCTCCAGCCACTACAAAGGAACTCCAGACATGTGTGCCACCTTGTGCATCTGGCTAACGTGGGTCCTGGGGAATTGAACCTGGGTCCTTTGGTTTTGAAGGCAAATGCCTTAATCACTAAGCTATCCTCCAGCCCTCGACAACTAACTTAAAGGCATATATAGCCCTTGAGATTAGCTCAACTTTATTTTCATTCTTTCCTGTTATATATTACATCCTGTTCTCCCAAGATATTTCATCCCATCTTTTCAGAGAAAGGAGCATAAAACAGCCTTTACCTAAAATGGAACATTTTTTAAAATTCTCGGGGGACGGGACATGAAGGGGAGTTGAGTTCCAAAGGGAAAAGTTGGGGGGGGGGGAATTACCATGAGATACTGTTTACAATCGTGGAAGTTGTCAATAAAATAATAATAATAATAAAAATTCTCAGTGCTGGGGAGATGGCCTGGTGGAAAAAGCGCTTGCTGTGCGAATCTGAGTATTTGATATAGAGTCCCCAGATCTCCATGAAAAACTGTCAGTATGCCCATGGCAAGAAGGAATCACTTCCCAGAAGCCCTTGAACGCAGAGGTCAACAGGAACTAAAGAAGTTGCCCTAAACACGTGACGGGCAAGAACTGACCCAAAAGTCGTCCTCTAGCCTGCAACTCACGCACACAAACCCCAAATAAAATTAAAAACATTTTCAGGTAGCTGGGCACGCTCACGCTCTCTCTCTCTCTCTATATATATATACATATATATATATATTTGTCAGTCATCTCTACTTTTTTATAGGGTCTCACTGTGGTGGAGGCTGACCTGTAACTCACTCTGTAGACCAAGCTGGCTTCAAACTCATGGGTGATCATCCTACTTCAGCCTCCCAAGTGCTGAGATTAAAGGTGTGTGCCACCATGCCTGGCTAGAAAGGTTTATGTTCTATAAAGGTAGCCCCTTATATCTTTTTTTTTTTTTTTTCAAGGTAGGGTCTCATTCTAGCTCAGGATGACCTGGAATTCATTGTGTAGTCTCAGGGTGGCCTCGAACTCATGGTGATCCTCCTACCTCTGCCTCCTGAGTGCTGGGATTAAAGGTGTGCGCCACCACGCCCGGCTATCTTCTTATTTTTTTTTAAATATTTTATTTATTTACTTATTTATTTATTTGGGAGAGGAAGAGAGGGGGGCAGACAGAGAGAGAATGGATGCACCAGGGCCTCCAGCCACTGCAAACAAACTCCAGACATGTGTGCCCCCCTTGTGCATCTGGGCTTACGTGGGTCCTGGAGAATCGAACCAGGGTCCTTAGGCTTTGCAGGCAAATGCCTTAACCACTAAGCCATTTCTCCAGCCCTCTTCATATTTTATAAATATCAAAAGTTTGTAGAGACTATAGAACAATGTCTATATAGACACGGGTTCTGAAAGACTAGCTTTTTTTTTTTTAAACAAACTCCAGACACATGCGCCCCCTTGTACATCTGGGGAAATCAAACGAGGTCCTTTAGCTTTGCAGGCAACCGCCTTAACGGCTAAGCCATCTCTCCAGCCCAAGACTGGCTTTTGTTTAGAATTCTGGCTCAGTAAGAAAGTTCGTTCATCTGTGGAATGGAGGTAGGTGTGGGCGCTTACCTAATAACATCACCGCAGTGACCGTGACTGGTAACAGCTGGCAGTTACCAAAGTTTATCTCAAATTCCAAATACAGGACCTTTAAAAGTTCTACAACTGAATCTCTGAAAAGTCCCAAGGCAGAAATATTTTTTCTCTTAACAAAAGACTATCCATAATGCATGTTTATAATGGTTCTAGAAAAGCAAAAGGTACAGTAATAAAACTATAAATGCCAAGGGCTGGCTACAGACAAAAATACATAATGTTCCTTTAAAGTATCAGCAGTTATTTTTTTCGAGGTAGGGTCTTTCTCTATCCCGGGCTGACCTGGAATTCACTAAGTAGTCTTAGGGTGGCCTCAAACTCATAGTGAGCCCCCTACCTCTGTCTCCTGAGTGCTGGGATTAAAGGCGTGCGCTACCATGGCTGGGAAGGTTTTCCATTTTTACTGCAACATACATACATGCTGGCCTCCAACTTGCATGGAGGCCTCAGCTTTCTGGAGTGCTGAGATCCCAGGCACGAGCCTTCATGCTGGGCTTTGGTTTGTGTTGGGTGGCGAGGGGAGGGGGCAGAGAACTCAGGCAACCCCCCTGCTTCAGCCTGCCAAGCGGCTGGGATTACAAGCATGTACCACTGTCCCAATTCCTCTTATAAAGTTGTTTCTGATACATAGTTTCCAAAGGCTATAGGATATAAATGGCCACAGGGTATTTATTTAACCAGTCTCTGGCTATTAAGGTTTAACCTTGGCCATATTTCTAAACTCCTTTAATTGACAAGCTTACCTTGAAGAACAGATATGAATGGGGCTGGGGCTCTAGTTCAGCAGGGTGTGTTAAACATGCCCTGGATTCAATCCCCAGCACCAAAAAAAAAAAAAAAAAAAGAAAGAAAGAAAAGAAAAGAGAAGAGAAGAGAAAAAGAAAAAAGAAAAAAAAAAAAAGGCTAGGTTAGATTTTTTCCATTGGCCTCAAATCATTCAACCATGTAAGATGACTTTTTATGCTAAGACATAGTAATAATTGACAATTATTAAGGTATTATCAGTTTCAAATAGGTATGGCACCAACATAGATTTTTTTTTTAAATAAAGTATCAACTGTTCAATTTCTTTTATTTTTATTTATTTGTTGAGAGAGAGAGAGAGAGAGAGAGACAGAATGGGCACACCAGGGCCTCCAGCTACTGCAAACGAACTCCAGATAGATGGATGCATCACCTTGTGCATCTGCCTTATGAAGGTCCTGGGGAACTGAACCTAAGTCCTTTGACTTTGTAGGCAAATGCCTTTACTAAGCCATCTCTCCAGCTCCATACATTTTCTTAATTCTTACTGCTAACCTTTGTAGATGACATTTTTTTATTTGAGAGGGGAAGAGAAAGACAGAGAGGCAGACAGAGAATGGGCACGCCAGGGCCTCCAGCTACTACAAACGAACTCCAGACACATGCATCACTTTGTGCATCTGGCTTACTTCTTACGTGGATACTGGGAAATCGAACCTGGGTCCTTAGGCTTCATAGGCAAGTGCTTTAACCATTAAGTCATCTCTCCAGCCCTACAGATATTATTATTCCTAGGTTATGAATATGGATACAGAGGTTCATGAAAGGATTAACTTTTAGAAATACACAGCGAGAGTTGGGATTTGAGTCAGGAATCTATAGTATTAACTTTTGTTCTGTATCACTTCCTTCACAGCAAAATCAGCATTAAAACCAGTACCAACCAGTAGTAAACAATAATGTGCAGCTAATGTCGTGTGTGCGTGCGTGCGTGCGTGTGTGTGTTTGAGGCAGGGTCTTATGTAGCTCAAATTAGCCTTCAATTTGCTATGTTGCCTAGGATTAACTTGAACTCCTAATCTTGCATCCACCATAGTGCATCCCAAGTGCTGGGATTACAGACAGGCACCACATACCCAACTTTATAGTTTACATTTTATTAATATGCCAGGTTCCATACAAATTATCTTACATACATTATCTCTATATTCCTGTAAATGGAGATCTAGTCATTATTTATTAAATGTGCATATTCTGCTCCTAAGACATGTTATATATATATTTGCAAGCAGAGAGAGAGAGTGGGGGGGGGCAGGGTGGGCATGTCAGGGCCCCTTGCTGCTGCAAATGAGCTCCAGGTGCATGTGCCACTCTGTGCATCTGGCTTTACATGGGCAATAGGGAACTGAACCTGACCATTAAGTGCCATTTTTAAAAAACATTTTACTTATCTGAGAGAGAAAGAGGCAGATAGAGAGAAAGAGAGAATGGGTACGCCAGAGCCTCCAGGCACTGCAAACGAATTCCAGATGCATGTACCACCTTGTGCATCTGGCTTTATGTGGATACTGCAGAATCAAACCTGGATCCTTAGGCTTCACAGGCAAGCACCTTAACCACCATGCCATCTCTCCAGCCCCCTCCTTACACCTTTGAGACAGGGTCTTTCTTGTTTTTGCCACGGTGTGCGTACCTCAGAATTTCTGGCTCTGCCGTTCACTGCCTTGGGTGCAGTGGGATCACAGATGCCTGCGCCATTTTGCATGCGGTTTTATGTGGGGGCTGAGGAAGATCAAACTTGGGTCAAGATTGCAAGCAGATGCCTTTTACCACTGAGCCATGTCCTTAACCCCTTGCTTAGTAGTTGCCATGTTTTATTCTCTCTCTCAACAGGTGCCATGTTCTTTCTTTGTGTGTCCATATACGTTGGAGGCCAGAGGACTGCCTCTGGTGCGTTCCTCTCAAGTGCTTTCCCTCTTTTCTTAGAAGCGGGTCTGGGTTTGGAGCTCACCAGTTAAGCATGTCTGGCTAGCCGGTGAACTCTGGGGTCTGTCTGTCCCTATCTCCCCAGCATTGCAGTGGCATGTGTGCACATCTAACTGATGGGCTTCTGATTGCAAAGTGAGCACCCTGCCACCTGAGCTACCTGGATCAAATTCATTGTGTAATCTTTAGAAAATATATTTGCATGTATTATTAAGTATGTAGACTTAGAGAGCTAGTGTCGTAATTAAAAGAATTGTTTGCAGAGTGACAATAAAGGAGACCTGAGTGGAGTGGAAGAATTTCTAAATATAAGACTGCTCTCTCGGCTGTTCAGAGCTTGTCCCACTATTTCTGTGCTAGAGGTACACACGTCTACTGGCTTCTGCTGGGATGTGCTACTTATGGTGTTAGCTATACCTACCTCATCCAAACGCAACTAATTCATACTTAAATGTTTATATTGGTATCTGTGTAGGCCTATCTCTTTAAAATATATTTTATTTATTTATTTGAGAAAGAGAAGGCGGGGAGATAATGGGTATGCCAGGGCCTCCAGCCACTGCAAACGAACTCCAGACGCATGCGCCACCTTGTGCATCTGGCTTATGTGGGTCCTGGGGAATTGAACCGAGGTCCTTTGGCTTTGCCGGCAAACACCTTAACCGCTAAGCCATCTCTCCATCCCCTAGACCTATCTCTTGTGTAGTAGTAGCGTCCATGGTTCTTTTTTGTTACCACCATGCTGGGTAAGTTCTACATCTTCATTGTTGAGATTAATAACTTATCTTCATTTTGATGTTATTTCAGTGGTTTGTGTGTAGATTGATTCTGGAAACGGAAAGTATAGTAAGAGTTCACCTTATTTTGAATGTGGGTGTATATTTTACCTCTGTGATGCTAAATATGTACCCGAAATACATTTCTCTCTCTCTCTCACTCTTTTTTTCTTTGGTTTTCTGAGGTAGGGTCTCACGCTAGCACAGGCTAACCTGGAATTCACTATGTAGTCTCAGGGTGGCCTCAAACTCATGGTGATCCTTCTATCTCTGCCTCCCGAGTGCTGGGATTAAAGGCGTGCACCACCAAGCCCAGCTCTTTTGAAATATTTTTGAAAGATGTAAGGAGAGGACTGCACCATGAGTTTGTCCTCTACCTGTAAACATGTGCCACACTACATATGCAGCCATACATGCACACACACACATACATATATACATACCTATATAATGACACACAAATACAACTGGAGACTTTGAATTTAAGATGCTATATTTGTAGTGCAATTTGATTTATATCAAAGAAACCACAGAACACAGAAGTAGGAGGATCAAGAATTCAAGGTCGGGCTGGAGGGATGGCTTAGTGGTCAAGGCACCTGCCCGCAAAGCCAAAGGACCCAGGTCCAATTCCCTAGGACCCATGTAAGCCAGATGCACAAGGTAGCACATGCGTCTGGAGTTTCTTTGCAGTGCCTAGAGGTCCTGGCATGCCCATTCTCTCTCTCTCAAATAAATAAATAAAAATTAAAAATAATTCAAGGTCATTTTCATCTATATAGTGAGTTGGAAGCCAGCCTGAGCTACATGAAACTCCTTTTCAATAACCAAACACAGTATTAAGAAGTCCATGTAGTTTAGAATTACAGGGTGGGTATCGTCATAGCACAGGCAGAAGTAGAGCTTTTTGGGTAAGATTCAGACAGACACATAAAAGATGAAAAACTAGAGCTTGGCGTGGTGGCATATGCCTTAATTCCAGGACTCGGGAGGCAGAGGTAGGAGGACTGCTGTGAGTTCGAGGCCTCCCTGAGACTACATAGTGAATTCCAGGTCAGCCTGGACTCGTGAGACCCTACCTCGATAAAACAAAAACAACAACAACAAAAAAGATGAAAAACTAGGTGTTCAGAGAAGAAAAGGAGACAGTGGCAGAAGCTGTGCACGGTGGTACAGGTCTTTAATCTCAGCACTTGGGAGGCTGAGGTAGGAGGACTTTCTTGAGTACGAGGCCAGCCTGGAAGCACAGAGTGAGTTCCAGGTCAGCCTGGGCTACAGAGATCCTGCCTTGGAAAAACCAAGAGGGGGGGAGGGGAAAAAGAGAGGGGGAGGGAAGGACCAGACAGAGACAAAAGTACAGAAATATTTTATACTAGTCTATAATTATGTTAGCTTGAAAACAGGAATCAAAGACTACTAGCACATTTTCTAAAACTCTATTTTTGTGCCTATATGGGCAAAAGAAGAAATAATATACATTTGAATTAGCATCTACAAGGGTGTGTGTGTGTGTGTGTGTGTGTGTGTGTGTGTACCTGCACACTGGAGTTAAAGGTGTGGGACATCGTTCCAGGAAGTACCTACCAGCTTTACCAAAGCAGATGAAACATCACATTAAAGACCAGCAGATGGCGCCAAAACACCATTTGCAAAATTACTGATTTTAGATTACAACAAATAACTGAAACCAAAGAGGGGGGGGGCATCTCATAAATGAAAAATGTAAGCTAGAAAAAATAATGTTCCTAAGTACTGTTTTTTAAAATTTTTTGTTACTTTTATTTGAGATCAACAGACAGAGAAAAAGGCAGAGAGAGAGAGAGGGAGGGAAGGAGAGGGAGAGAAAGAGGCAGACAGGTAAATAGAGAGAGAATGGGCGCACCAGGGCCTCCAGCCACTGCAAACGAACTCCAGATGCGTGCACCCCCTTGTGCATCTGGCTAACGTGGGTCCTGGGGAATCGAGTCTCGAACCGAGGTCCTTAGGCTTCACAGGCAAGCGCTTAACCGCTAAGCCATCTCTCTTGCTCCTAAGAAGTGTTTTAAAATAATTGTGTCAAATACTAAAATCTCTACTGATTGGAAGTACTTTGGGTTTTAATAAAATGAAAAAAAAAACATGGAGACAGGCTTTCTCTAGGTTTCTAAGACTGGACCTAGAACTCCCTATGAACCCCAGGCTGGCCTTAAATTCATGAAACTTCTGCCCCGGCCTCTGGAGTGTTTAGATTACAGGCATACATGCCACTATGCCCAGCTGGCTTCACTAAAAATGTACCTGTATTTCTGCAAGGGGATTACTAGTCTAGGAGAGATACTGCTATCTACAGAATCACGGTATTAAAGATTCTCATTCAACCAACAGTCACTGCGACTGGGGGCGGGGGAGGGAGATTTGTACAAATGAACATTACCGTAATAACACATAGGACCTACCCATCCAAAGTTATTAACATGTAATAATATTAACATGTAAAAGCAAAATATAAAAATTTAAAAAAACACGTTTCAGGAACAATTTGTGGCACAGTCAGTGATCCATTTTTATGATGATATATGAGTTAAGATTAAACTAATGACCTGACTTGGTGGTGAAGGAAACTCTACAATGAAGAAAGAGAGTACTTTTTTTGGTTTTTCGAGGTATGGTCTCACTCTAGCCCAGGCTGACCTGGAATTCACTATGTAGTCTCAGGGTAGACTTGAACTCTGGGCGATCCTCCTACCTCTGCCTGGGATTAAAGGCGTGCGCCACCACGCCCAGCAAGAGAGTACTTTTTTAAATCTGCATGGATGACACCTCCAGAATGAGCCTTCCGAAGAGGAAGTGTTCTCATGAGCTACGTTTTCAGGACTGGGGTTTTGCCCTTTCGTAAGCACTAGTACAGAAGTTTTGATTTCAGTTACTTTGATTAAAGATAGTTACAGACAGGCACAGTGGCTTGTGTCTATAATCCCTGAACTAGGGAGGCTGAGGCAGAAAGATCACCGAGTGAGACTAGTGAGAACCTGTCTTTAAAAAAATCTATTATTTGTAACGTTTTAAAATGTGTGCTTGTTTTAAGAGGGTCTCATTATGCGGCCATCTAGTGTCCCAAGTGCTAGTGTAACAGACATGCTAGGTCTCCTAAGACACTTCTGAAAGAGACTTCCTCTTCTCTAGCTGTCACACCATCGGCCACTCTTTCTAGCTTTCCAAAACCTAAGAGTACAGAATCCTCTTCCTTCAATAAACTAACTTGCATTTAAGACTGTGTTATACTCTTTAGAAGTCTTATCACTTGTTTTTTATATTTGAATAAATGAGATTGGTAGGTACTTTATTCTAGTTAAATCATTAGGCCAAGTGGTTAACTCTTGCCAGAACACACACAACCAAAATATGTCCATGGCTGGCTACAAAATTTTAATGGCAAGTGTGAGTATAAGCTTTCAATCATTATTTTTATTTTATTTGAGAGAAAGGAGAGAGAGAGAGAGAGAGGGAGGGAGGGAGAATGGGCATCCCAGGGCCTCTAGCCCTGCAAACAAACTCCAGATGCATGTGCCACATTGTGCATCTGGCTTACATGGCTCCTGGGAATCAAACCTGGGTCCTTTGGCTTTGTAGGCAAGCATTTAACTACTAAAACCATTTCTCCAGCCCAATCATTATTCTTTTTTGTTGTTGTTGCTTGTTTGTTTGTCTTGTTTTTTGAGGTAGGGTCTCACTCTAGCCCAGGCTGACCTGGAATTCACTATGTAGTCTCAGGGTAGACTTGAACTCTGGACGATCCTCCTACCTCCGCCTCCCGAGTACTGGGATTAAAGGCAGGTGCCACCATGCTCAGCCAATCATTATTCATGTTTTTAATTTTTCAAGGTAGGGTCTCACTTTAGCTCAGGCTGACCTTGAATTCACTATGCAGTCTCAGGGTGGCCTCGAACTCACGGTGATCCTCCTACCTCTGCCTCCCCAGTGCTGAGATTAAAGGCATGCACCACTACGCATGGCTCATTTATTTTTTTCTTTTCTTTTAAAATATTTTATTTACTTGAGAGAGAAAGAGGCAGAGAACAAACTCCATACACAGGCGTCACCTTGTGCATCTGGCTTATGTGGGTCCTGGGTAATCGAACCTGGGTCCTTTGGCTTTGCAGGCAAATGCCTTAACCGCTAAGCCATCTCTCCAGCCCTCATTATTCTTAATTAAGAATTATTTTGAAGGCTGGGCGTGGTGGCACACGCCTTTAATCCCAGCACTCGGGAGGCAGAGGTAGGAGGATCACCGTGAGTTCAAGGCCACCCTGAGACCACATAGTGAATTCAGGTCAGCCTGGACTAGAGTGAGACTCTATCTCGAAACAAACAAACAAACAACAAACAAACAAACCAGGGGGTAGGGCTGGAGGGATGGCTTAGTGGTTAAGGCCTTTTTGCCTACAAAGCCAAAGGACCTAGGTTCGATTACCCAGGACCCATGTTAGCCAGCTGCACAAGGGGCACATGCGTCTGGAGTTTGTTTGCAGTGCCTACAGGCCCTGGTGTGCCCTCTCTCTCTCTCTCTTCTCCCTATCTCTTTTGCTCTCTGCTTGCAAATAAATAAATAAAAATAAAATACCAGGGTGTGGTCACCCATGTATGCCTATAATCCCCAAGCTGAGGGGATGGAGACAGGAAGTCTCTGGGGCCTACTGGTCAAGCAGGCTGTTAAAAATGACAGCCACAGGGAGCTGCAAGGCGGAAGTGTGACACAGATACATACTCTTAACTTCTGCGTATGTACATGCCATTTGCACACAACATGCATGCACATACACAGGCACATGCACAGAAAAAAAAAGCCATAAAAAATGGGCTGGAGAGATTGCCTGAGGACCTAGGTTTAATTCCCCAGTAACCATGTAAAACAGATGCACAATGTGGCATGTGTCTGGAGTTCATTTGCAGTGGCTGGAGGCCCTACTGTGCCCATTCTCTATATATCTGCCTCTTCCTCTCTCATGAAAATAAAATTAAAAAAATCTAAAAAGCTAATGAGCTCTTTCTCTACCTGCCTCTTCCTCTCTCTCTCAAGTAAATAAAATATATTTTTTAAAAAACCTAAAAAGCTAATGAGTTAAGTATTAAAAGTCTACATTTTTGTCAAGAATAATCACTACAGCCAGGTATGGTGGCGCACGCCTTTAATCCCACCACTTGGGAGGCAGGTTGAGGCCACCCTGAGACTACAGAGTGAATTCCAGGTCAGCCTGGGCCAGAGTGAGACCATACCCTGAAAAAACCAAAAGAAGAATCACTAAAAATACATAATATAATTACTAGTCGACTTTTATAGATGTTCTGCTTTAAGGATCAGGAGAGAAAAAAACCAGATGAAAATATAGTTTAATTTCTACTTAAGTAGCTCACTTACAGGGGTCTGAAATAACTCAATTTATAGTGCAATCCATAATCAAACAATTCAAGTACCAAATTAATGAAGTGTCCTAAACAAAGTATGTATAAATAGCCAATTAAGAATTATTTAAATAAAAGTTAGGACATTACTTTAATACCTTTGGGTTGTGGCACAGAACTTTTAAAGGTATAAGCTAATTTTGAAGCAACACAGCATCTTCCATGTGATGTTTAATCACAGTTCTAAATTGGACAGGATTTACAATTACCATGGAGACAAATCTCTGAATTCACCTCTGAGGGATTTTTCTGAAATAAGTTAATTTAGGTGGGAAAACCCACCCTGACTGTGGGCAGCGCCATTCAACCCACGGGCGTGGGGTGTGGAGTGCGTACAAGGGAGGAGCAGCTAGCTGAGTAGCAGCATTCACTCTTCTCTGCTTAGTGAGCGTGAAGGGAATGTCGCCTGCCGCCACACTGCCCCCACCAGGATGGGCCATATCCCCTCTGACTGTAAGCTGGAATAAGCCTTTCCTCTTGAAGTAGCTCTTGTCAATGTCTTCCTGTCACGGCAACAAGAAAGGTAACTAATTACACTTTACTAAAACACAAAGACTAATTTAAAGCTTGATGTTTAAACAAAATGGAAACCCAAAATGACATATTTATTGGAATCTTAAATTTGCTTCAATTAAAAAGTTAGTAACTTAAGCTGGGCATGATGACACACGCCTTTAATCCCAGCACTTGGGTGGCAGAGGTAGGAGGATTGCTACGAGTTCCAGGCCAGCCTGAGACTACATAACAAGATCCAGGTTAACGTGGGGAAACAAAGTTACTTGTGACTGACCAACTACAGTAAACAGAATCCACCGTAAACAAATGTTCCTAAGCATTACGTTTAATACATCAGGTATGGGCCAGGCATGGTGGCACATCTGTGGTTCCACACTTGGGAGGTACAGGCAAGAAACCACTGCAAGCCTGAGGTCAGCCTGCCGCAGGGAGTTCCCGAGCCCTTGATTCAAAATGGTATTTTAATTTATTTTAAAAAATATTTTCATTTCTTTGCAAGCAGAAAGAGATAGAAGGAAGAGAAGCAGAGAGAATGGGCGTGCCAGGGCCTCCAGCTGCTGCAAATGAACTCCAGATGCAGGTGTCACTGCGCATCTGGCTTGATGTGGAATTCAGGTTGTTAGGCTTTGCAGGGTAGCACCTTAACTGCTGAGCCTTCTCTCCAGCCCCACCCAAGGTCTTATTCCAGTGCAGGCTGGCCTACATTCACTACGTAGTGTCGAGCTGGCCCTGCACTCACCGTGATCCTCCCACCTCTACCTCCCGAGTACTGTAATTGAAGGCGTGCGCCACCAGGCCCGGGCCGAAATGGCATTTTTAAAATCTAAAACCGGGCCTGGGGAGATGGCTCAGAGGTCAAAGGCTCTTGTATGCACAACTTCAGGCCCAGGTTCAATTCCTCAGCACCTGTGTAAAGCTGAGGACATGCACCAGGAGTTCATTTGTAACCTGCAGCAGCAACACATGCACGTGCACATACATGCACGCACGCGCACACACACGCGCCATTAAAAAAACTTCAAGGCGCTTGCTTGTAAAAATCTCAAAATAGCAGAGTAGGTAATCCAAATATGCACTGTTATCGCAACATCTACGAAGCCAGTGTGTTGTATTACTTATCTAAAGGCTCTTCAGCTTAAAATTATCTCAAGTATTTATAATCCGGCACCTTTTCTTTGAAACTTTATTTTATTTTATTTTATTGGTTTTTTTTTTTTTTTTTTTTTTTTTTGGTTTTTCGACGTAGGGTCTCACTCTAGCTCAGGCTGACCTGGAATTCACTATGGAGTCTCAGGGTGGCCTTGAACTCACGGCAATCCTCCTACCTCTGCCTCCCGAGTGCTGGGATTAAAGGCGTGCGCCACCACGCCCGGCTCTTTGAAACTTTAATTCCGTATCATCTTGAGAAGAAAACAAGCATACTCAGGAGGGAGGAGGATTTCTCCTAAGCCCTGCTCATCTCCCGACTACTTACTTTTGCTCTGTGACACTATGCTGACATACAGAGTGTTCTGTGACCTCTGTCATCTAGTGACTGTACTCTCAAAACAAGTTCAACTTCTAAGAATTAAGGCTGCTCACGATGTTCAGACTTTAAGCGTTACCCTAAAGGCTAAAAATCTAATTGCTCCCAGATCTTAACATGGATTGATTGTTTTAAGTTCATTCTTCTCAGCCTTTTGGCTAAGATCAAATGCCGAATCTGTTCTTTCGGTTTAATCTCAGTCTTTCTTCACTTTATTGGCGCAGAACTGTAGTCAGATGTGGTAAAGTGCAGTAGCAAAGTACCCAAATCTCTAACTTAAGATGACAAAAATGTCTGGCTGACTTTCTCCTGTGTGATTTTTTTTTTCTGGACTTCAGGCTTGTGTCACCCTCTAGAACACTACTGGCTGCTAGTTGAGGCAGCAGGAGAAGACAGCTCCGGAAAGTCTCACACTGACAACCGAAATGATTGGCCGCAACTGACACACTCATGTTCATTCACAACTCTGTGGGCCAATGACGAGCCCAGAAAGTGCCAGATGAGAGGTAGCCAAAAATACTTAGTAAGCAGCGTAAGTGACTGATCCAAGCCCAACAAATGTGACAATGACACTTATCAATGATGTGAACTGTTTTAGACATAACTGTTTGTAAATTATTAATTCTAATAGTCATCCTTACTTCATACTCTTTTTAAAAAGTATATATATATATATATATATATATATATATATATATATATATATATATATAAATATAAAATTTAGGGGCTGGGGAAATGGCTTAGCGGTTAAGGCACTTGCCTGCAAAGCCAAAGGACCTAGGTTTGATTCCCCAGAACCCACGTAAGCCAGATGCACAAGGTGGCACATGCATTTGGAGTTCATTTGCACTGGCTGGAGGCCCTGGCATGCCCATTCTCTCTTCTCTCTCAAATAAATAAAAATTTAAAAAATTTTAAAAATATTTTAAAAAATTTATTTGCAAGCAGACACAGAGAAGAGAGTGCAAGCAAGAGAGAATATATGAGAACAAGCATGCCAGGGCCTCCAGCTGCTGCAAACGCACTCCAGACACATGTACCACTTTCACAAACGTTCTTAAACTACCCTACTCTAGGGGAATCTGTATTAAATGCTTGCAGGGAGTCAATCAAGAACTGATATATG
Source organism: Dipus sagitta (assembly GCA_036346955.1). Lineage (NCBI taxonomy): Eukaryota > Metazoa > Chordata > Mammalia > Rodentia > Dipodidae > Dipus > Dipus sagitta. The sequence continues at coordinate 6,533,561 of CM070793.1, read as the reverse complement.
TATCTACGTACTCACATTTGTAAGCATGGATATATATATAAACATTCTCCTAAACACACAGTACACCTCTTCTTTTTGTCATGCGTATGTAGAGTACGTGTGGCATGGTGTATGATGTGATTGCTGGCGTGCAGGCGTTAGGTTCAGAACGGGGGATTATCTTCTGTTGCTCCTCTGTGTGTTTCTCTGAGACAAGAGTCTCTAAGTCTGCAGCTGCCATTTCCAGTCAGTAAACTGTGAAGGGGAGGCAGAGCCAGGAGAATCCAAAAGCTTGCAGGCTAGCCAAACTGGAGACGCGAAAACAGATTTAACAAGGAAGACCCTGTCTCAGGCAGGGAGGAGCGAGAAGGACAGGCACTCTAAGGTTGTTGTCAGAACTTTACATATTCACCACGGCACGCACACACACGCGCTAAAAAAATAAAAAAGAAGGGGCTGGAGAGATGGCTTGGTGGTTAAGGAACTTGCCTGCAAAACCTAAGGACCCAGGTTCGATTCCCCAGTACCCATGTAAAGCCAGATGCACAAGGTGGTGCATGCGTCTTAAGTTTGCTTGCAGTGGCTAGAGGCCTTGGCATACCTCTCTCCCCTGCCCCTCGTTCACACTCTGCCTTTCTCTCAAATAAATTATTAAAAAAGAAAAGATAGTAACATTAGCCTAAATTTGAGGCTTAAAAACACACCTCTACCTACCTCTTTCTCAGATAAATAAAATACTAAAAAAAAAAAAAAAAAAAAAAAAAAAAAAAAAAACTAGAGTGGCTGGAAAGATTGCTTAGTGGTTAAGGTACTTGCCTACAAAACCAAAGGACCCAGGTTTGATTCCCCAGAACCCACATAACGCCAGGTGTATAAGGTGGCACATGTGTCTGGAGTTGGTTTGCAGCAGCTGGAGGCCCTGGCATGTCCATCCTCTCTCTTTCAAATAAATAAATAGATAAATAAATAAAAACTAGAGTCGGGGAGATGGCTCTGTGGTTAAAGGCGCTTGCTTGCAAAGTCTGATGTCTGGCCCAGATTCAATTCTTCACTACCCACGTAAAGTCAAATGAACAATGTGGTGTGTGTGTCTGGAGTTGCGTTTGCACTGTGAGGAAGCCCTGGAGGACCCATCCTCCTTCCCTCCCCCACTCAAATAAGTAAATAATATATGTATTTTTAAGATGGCTTAGCAGTTAAGGCACTTGCCTGCAAAGCTAAAGGGTCTCAGTTTGAGTCCTCAGGACCCAAGTAAGCCAGATGCACAAGGTGGTTCATGTGTCTGGAGTTCGTTTGCAGTGGCTGGAGGCCCTGGCACGCCTATTCTCTCTCTCTCAAATAAATAAGTAAATAAATAAATAAATAAATTTAAAAACTGGGGCAGGAGAGATGGTTCAGTGGTTAAAGGCACCTGCTTGCAAAGCTTCCCAGCCAGGCCTTTATTCCCCAGTATCTTCATAAAGCTGGACACCAAGTGGCACATGTGTCTGGTGTTCATTTGCAGCAGCAAGACACCCTGGCCTGTCTATACATGTATGTAAATAAAAACAATTTAGGGGCTGGAGAGATGGCTTAGCAGTTAAGGCGTCTGCCTGCAAAGATTGTGCCCAAACAGGCCCCTAAGCAATAAATAAGTAACTGAGATGAAGTGCCCAACCATGATCCTTGCTCCTGCCACAGTCTTTTCATAGACTGCACATACGGCCCCACGGGAAGCTCTGTATCATCATCTGACCGAGGGATACAAGGACCATGTTCACGGTGTTTCCGTACAACATTCAGGAACCACGGCAAAGGTGGCAAGCACAGCCGTACAGCTCCTTCCTGGAACACAGTCCTCCCGATTTCACTGGACGGCTTTCCTCATGCTAAGGGCAGTGTTTATTCCTTTCCCCCCCCACCCAAGGTAGGGTCTCACTCTAGCCTAGGCTGACCTGGAATTCACTACGGAGTGTCAGGGTGGCCTCGAACTCAGGGCGATCCTCCTACCTCTGCCTCCTGAATGCTGGGATTAAGGACGTGTGTCACCACGCCGGGCCGCAGTGTTTATTCTTGTCAGAGACAAACCAGCAAATGGGCATGTGCCAATGGGGTTCATTGGCTGTAGCATGTTCTCTACCACCCTAAAGCAGCCTGGCCTCACAGAACCATGGAACGGTCTTGTCTTGTAGGGCTGGGGCTAAGTTCTCCAGAAGGTTCCACCCTGACTCACAGCCAGAATGCACAGGCTTAAGAGTCAAAAGACAGAAGTTGGAGGGGCATATCGTGCTACTACTTTGAGTGACACATTAACAAACTTTTTCTTCTTGTCCTTTAAGTTTATGCTCTGATGACTTAGAGGTCTTAGTTCCAAAGGGAGGAATGTTTACACAAGGAGATAAAACAATTCCACTGAAATGGAAGTCAGTATTGCCACCTGGCTATTAACACTTCACTTTATTTTTTGTTTGTTTGTTTGTTTTTTAAGGTAGGGTCTCACTCTAGCTCAGGCTGACCTGACCTGGGATTCACTATGTAGTCTCAGGCTGGCCTCGAACTCACGGCAGATCCTCCTCCCCCTGCCTCCCGAGTGCTGGGATTAAAGGCATGCGCCACCACACCCAGCATCATTTCATCTTTTTTTTTCTCATTTTTTTTTTCAGTTTTGGTTTTATTTTTTTCTCAACTTTTATTAACATTTTCCATGATTATAAAAAATATCCCATGGTAATGCCCTCCCTCCCCCATCTTTCCCCTTTGAAATTCCATTTTCCATCATATCCCCTCCCCCTCTCAATCAGTCTCTCTTTCATTTTGATGTCATGATCTTCTCCTCCTGTTATGATGGTCTTGTTCTGATTTATTTTTAGTTATTAGAGACAGAGAGAGAGAGAGAGAGAGAGAGAGAGAGAGAGAGAATGGGCACACCAGGGCCTCTAGCCACTGCAAACCAACTCCAGATGCATGTGCCACTATGTGCATTTGGCTTACATGGGACCTGGAGAATCGAACCTAGGCCCTTATGCTTCACAGGCAAGTGTCTTAACCACTAAGCCATCTCTCCAGCCCCACTGTTATCTTTTTAAAAAAATATTTTTAATTTATTTATTTGCCAGCCTAGAGAGAGACAGAAGACAGACAGAGGCAGTGGACATGCCAGGAACTCCAGCCATTACAAACTAACTTCAGATGCATGAGCCACTTTGTACATCTGGCTTTATGTGGGTACTGGAGAACTGAACCTTGGTCATTAGGCTTTTTAGGCAAGTGCCTCAACCACTGAGCCATCTCTCCAGCCCCTCACTTACTGTTATCTTTATTTAGTGATTACATATGGCTTAAGGACATTAATGTAGGTGCCAAGTTGAAGAGGTGGGCTGGTAATGGTTAATTTTTTTTTGCATCAACGTGGAGTGTTTTGGATGAGGTGAAAATTTAAATCAGTGAACGTGAGTGAACAGCATGCTCTCTATAACGTGAGCGGGTTGCATCCTATCAGCTGAAAGGTTGAACAGAAGAAAAAGACTTGCCTTCAAAGCAACAAGGCACTCCCCTAGCCTGCTGCCTTCGAGTTCATCTGTTCCAGCAGCTTCCCTGGGACTCAAGCTTGCCAGCTCACACTGCAGATTTTGCATGCCAGCCTACAGAGCTCTGTGAACCAATTCCTTATCATAAGGCCGTGTATCAGTCCGCACACGTTTAGCCAGGAAGGGACACCTGGGATTCCTGCTACTGGGACCGAGACGAGACGGGAGACTTGTGCATTCAAGGGCAGTCTAGAAAATTTAGTGAGATTCTTTTTTTTTTTTTTTTTTTTTTGGTTTTTCGAGGTAGGGTCTCACTCTAGCCCAGGCTGACCTGGAATTCACTATGGAGTCTCAGGGTGGCCTTGAACTCACAGCGATCCTCCTACCTCTGCCTCCCGAGTGCTGAGATTAAAGGCGTGTGCCACCACGCCTGGCTTTAGTGAGATTCTTGTCTCAACATAAAGTCATGTCAACTGAGTTTGCGTGCTTGCCTAGCATGAGACCTGGCTTCCAACACAACACTAAAACAGCAACAAAACACTGCACCTGCGACACCGTTCGGTTGCTATGACTGAGACCTGTCTAGTTCTAACCTACAGCTACTGTGTATGGGGCACAATTTGGAAACAGGATATTTGCACATGACATCAAGTTAAGAAGAGGTCATTAGAATGGACGCCAACACAGGAAGAATCATGTCCTTGTAAGAAAAACCGCCACGTGCCCCATGTGGGGGTAAGAGACACAAGGACTACTCAATGACGAAAGCAGCAGACTGGAGTGATGTGCTGTGAGGCAGGGAAAGCCAAAGACAGAGCCACCACTGCAACCACGGGAAGATCCTACATAGAGTCTTTGGTTTTTTTTTTTTCTTAAAAAGTTTTTATGGGGGGCTGGAGAGATGGCTTAGAGATGACTGTGAAGCCTAAGGCTCCAGGTTCGATTCTCCAAGCTCCATGTGAACCAGATGCACAAGGTGGCACATGCGTCTGGAGTTCGTTTGCAGTGGCTGGAGGCCCTGGCGCACCCATCTTCTCTCTCTCTCTTTCTTGCTCTCTGTCTCAAATAAATAAATAAATAAATTTTTTAAAGTTTTAATGTGTGTGCCTGCACACACGTGCACACACGCAGGCCACTGCAAATGAACACCAGGCATTTGTATGTGTGTGAAGTGTAAGAGCTCACAAGACTGTGAGAAGAGAAACTGTTATAAACTGTCAGTGGTACTTTGTTACAGCAGCCCCAGGAAATTAATAAAGTGTAAATTCACAAAACTTTGCTGATTTGCACTTACACTGAAGTGATCAAACAAGGCTGCCTCCAATTTCTTGCTGATGCAAATAATGTCAATGAACATCCATGAACATATTGTCTTACAGAAAGTGTCTGTGAGAAATGGAATTATTGGGCGACAGGGCATCCACATAACTACTGCTGAATCCAACCGCAGAGTGGCCGAAAGCCCACGCTCCTATAAACACCTGGCATTAACCAGTGCATGGCTTGTTGAAAACCTGCCACTCCTATTTTTGTTTCTACTATTGGCATTATTTTAAGAAAAAAGTCCTGCTATGGAACCCCAGCTGGCCTAGAACTTGCAATTCTCCTGCCTCAGCCATCACACTCGGCTAGAAATGTTAGGCTGCATTATGACTGGGTAGCCTTTCATGCACAGCAGCTGTTGTGAAGATTAAGTGTGGTCTTAGAACTCTCGACAGTCATCAAGGGATGATTTTCATGGAGTGTTAAGGCTCAAACTACTTGGTCAATAGCAGGTAGTATGCTTCTATTCTCGTTTTCTTACAAGCGCACAGTGGTTATATACACGATGTATCAAGAGAAAAACTGCAGATGCAGACAGATATTAAAATTCAATATATTGGGCTGGAGAGATGGCTTAGTGGTTAAGCGTTTGCCTGTGAAGCCTAAGGACACCGATTCAAGGCTCGATTCCCCAAGACCCATGTAAGCCAGACGCATGAGGTGGCGCATGCATCTGCAGTTTGTTTGCAGTGGCTGGAGAGCCTGGCATGCCCATTCTCTCTCTCTCTCTGCCTCTTTCTCTGTCTGTAGCTCTCAAATAAATACAGAAAAATAAACAAAAAAAAATTTTTTTTAAGTTCAGTATATTAAGTGGGACATTAGATTCACAAAAATATAAAACAACCCTACTCCAAATGCTTTGGAAAAGTTTACCTCCTCGTTATTTTTCTCATCACTGCAACCAAAAAAGCTTGAAAAAAACAACTTAAGAGAGGAAAATTAATTCTGGCTCGCAGCCCATGATGGCAAGTAAGGAACAGTGGAGTGGCCCTGTGGGAGGAACAAGCGGCAGGGGCTTGTTCACGTCATGTCTGTGGACCAGGAAGCAGCGAGCGTTAGAATAAAACTAGTACTGGATTAAATTTGGTTTTTCGAGGTAGGGTCTCACTCTAGCCCAGGCTGACCTGGAATTCACTATGGAGTCTCAGGGTGGCCTCGAACTCTGAGCAATCCTCCACCTCCGCCTCCCGAGTGCTGGGATTAAAGGCGTACGCCATCACGCCCGGCTAAAAATATTTTTATTTACTTAGGTAGGAGCAGAAATAGAGAAAGTGTGTGCATGCATGTGTATGTGTCCCTGGGCTATACCTTTATACAGCCAGGCTCCACATTCACAGCCTTCCACAACAGATTCAACTAGGTGTCCCCCATAAACTCATGTGTTTGGAACGCTTGGTTCCCAGTTGATGGCAATTGGGAGGCGGAGCCTTGCTGGGGGAGTGTGTTGTTAGGGGCGCGCCTATCGGTGTTACAGTCAGCTCCCCTTTGCTGGAGTGTGCCTTCCTCTCCTGCTGCTATTGTCCACTTGATGTTGGCACAGGGGTGATGGCCTGTCTCTGCTGATGCCATGCCTCTCCCCTTCCGCCTATTAGCTGCTTGTAGTGTGGTGACAGTGGAGTCTTCAGCAGTGAGACATCTCTGTCACACCCTCCAAGGCTCAAGGACCACTACAGAAGAGGCAGAGGAAGGAATGTAAGGGCCAAAGGAAGGGGAAAAGTGGTTTGCAATTTTGTCTTCTAGATACAAAGATGGCACTCGTGACTTCCCACTGGCTGACACTTCCTACAACAGATCTGTGTATAGGAGAGGGAAAATGATAACATCAAAATAGAAAATTAGTTGCAAAGAAAGAACAGATTCAGTGGAGGGGGAGAATAGAGGGGAAATGGAGGGCAGTGGGAGGGGCTTATGATCAAAGTACCTTGTCTAAATGTATGGAGGCTGTCAATAAAAAGTTAGAAAGAAGCCGGGCGTGGTGGCGCACACCTTTAATCCCAGCACTCGGGAGGCAGAGATAGGAGGATCGCTGTGAGTTCAAGGCCACCCTGAGCTAGAGTGAGACCCTACCTCAAAAGCAAAAAAAAAAAAAAAGTTAGAAAGTATTACAGCCTGGGAATTCCCACTCAGGACCCCTGTTTTACAAGAGTGTTACTTTCTCTCCTTCTCTTAAGCTGTGAATAAATTTTGCCTCTGCTTGACTTTCCAAAACAGCTATCTGTAGCCCGCAGGGGTTGGTGAGGAGGCTCAGCTGGTTAAGTGCACTTGCTGCCATCATGAGACCCTGAGAGGACATGACTTCCTGAGTACGTAAGCAGTTGGGCGTTGTCATGCATGCCTGTGATGTGGGGACCGGAGACCAGACTCACTGGGGCTCACTGGTCAGCCAGGTTGACCCTAAACAGCAGCTCTGGGCTCAGCGAGAGACTCGTCTCATGGAAACACCAGGATGAGTGCTAGAAGACACCCCATGTTCTCCTCTGGCCTATGAATGTACACACACACACCTGCATACAGCACACACCAAACATACTAAATACACACTGAAGAGAATTACATATGCTTACACGATCAATTTGATTGTTAAAGCAGTGATATTCAACAGACCTCTCTACAATGAAAATGCACCTGGTGCTGAGGCGATGGCTCAGCGGTTAAAGGTCCTTGCTTGCAAAGCCTGCCAGGCCAGGTTTGATTCCCCAGTACTCACGTAAAGCCAGACGCACAAAGCAGTGGGCACATGCACCCATATGCTCTATCTCTCTCTGTCTGTCTCTTAAGTAAATAAAATTTTAAAAAAATATATGTTCAGGCTGGGGAGATGGCTTAGCTGTTAAGGCACTTGCCTGTGAAGCTTACAGACCCAGGTTCGAGTCTCCAGTACCTGTGTTAGCCTGATGCACAAGGTGGTGCACGCGTCTGGAGTTTGTCTGCAGTGGCTAGAGGCCCTGGCACGTCCATTCTCTATCTGCCTCTTCCCCGCCACCAAATAAACAGAAATAAAACATTTAAAAAAAGAAGAAAATGTCCCTTATCTGAGCAGTCCAGTCCAGTAGCCACAGTGACAAAGAATACCGAATACTTGCACCCCCTCTTTTTGCATCCAGCGCTGTGTGGGTGCTGAGGGACGAACTGGGGCCGACAGGCTTTACAAGCACCTTCACCTCAGAGCTCTCTCTCCAGCCCCAAAATTTTATTAATTTTAATTAGTTTAAATATAAAGTCACATGCAACAAGCAGCTACCAAGTTAAATAAGTTGAGTTTCAAGTAGTATTTCACTTTTTGCATTTCACAGATTAATTTGTTTAAGCATTAAATTCTTCCATACTTTTAAAAAAAGATTTATTTTATTAATTTATTAGAGACAGAGAGGAAAGAGAATGAGCATGGACGTGCCAGGGCCTCTAGCCACTGCAAACCAACTCCAGACGCATGCGCCACCATGTGCATCTGGCTTATGTGGGACCTGGAGAATCAAACCTGGGTACTTAAGACTTCACAGGCAAGTGCCTTAACCACTAAGCCATCTCTCCAGCCCTCTTTCATACTTTTTTGAAGGAGGATACAATACTTAAGAATGTGATGAAAGCTGGGAGTGGTGGCACATATCTTTAATCTCAGCACTCGGGAGGCAGAGGTAGGAGGATCACTGTGAGTTGGAGGCCACCCTGAGACTACATAGTGAATTCCAGGTCAGCCTGGACCAGAGTGAGACCCTACCTTGAAAAAGCAAAAAAAAAAAAAAAAAAAGGCTCTTTCACTGCTGGATTCTATCATTCCTTCTTTGGTCATTTTTTTGTAGCACAGAATGAAATAATTGGTAATGATGAACTTCCTGAAATTAAATAGGAAACTATTTCAATATACAGGCAAAGTAAGAAAGATCATTAAGTTCTCACCCTAGCTTCTAAGTCTTCATTGTTGGTCTAAGGTAGGGTCTTGATATGTGGCACAGCCTAGCTTCTACAGAACTAAGCCAGAGGCATGTACTATCATACACCCAGCAGTTTATAAATCAAAGGAAATTACAAGATAGAATTTCTTTTTAATTTATTCGAGAGAGGGAAAGAGGCAGGGGGAGGGAGGGAAGGAGGGAGAGGGAGAGAGAGAGAGAGAGAGAGAGAGAGAGAGAATATGAGAGAATGGGTGCACCAGGGCTTCCAGCCACTGCAAACAAACTCCAGATGTGTGTGCCCCCTTGTGCATCTGCCTTACGTGGGTCCTGGGGAATCGAACCAAGGTCCTTTGGCTTCATAGGCAAGCACCTTAACTGCTAAGCCATCTCTCCAGCCCTAGAATTTCCTTTTTTTAAAAAACTTTTTTTTATTTTTATTGATTTATTTGAGAGCGACAGACAGAGAGAGAAAGAGGCAGATAGACAGAGAGAATGGGTGCGCCAGGGCTTCCAGCCACTGCAAATGAACTCCAGATGCATGCACCACCTTGTGCATCTGGCTTACATGGGTCCTGGGGAATAGAGCCTCGAACCGGGGTCCTTAGGCTTCACAGGCAAGCACTTAACCACTAAGCCATTTCTCCAGCCCAGCCCTAGAATTTCTTAAAGTATGTTTCATCGTTGTCTATGGAAGAGCTCTAAGAACATGAATAACAAAATATCATTCCATATAAAGAACTAGGACTGTTACAAAGTAAAATTACTCAGCTTTGATGGTACAAGGAAGGGCAAGCTTTCTTCATTTCCTTATTTCAGTTCTCTTGGCTTAGAAGACACAAAGCTCTACTCATTCTGTGCGTGTCACCCTTCAGAGAGCAGCAGTGGCTGCTTGGGAGTGTTCTAATGGCTCCATGTGTACTTTACATAGCATCTTTTCCACGCAGGAAGGTTCTGCCATCGCATTTATATATAGGAAAACTTGGGCACAGAAAGGTGAAGTAACCCCCAGTATCCCACAGTACGGGCCAGGCTAGGACTCTTTTTGAAGAGAAGGTTCTACTATGTAGCCCAGGCTGGACCTGCACTGATGATTACACTGCCTCTAAGATAGGACTTTATTCAGGCAATTTGACTGCAGAGCCACAAGAACATTTTTTGTGAGATGCCCTACATGTGGTTGGTAATTCTATATTTGTGGAAAAGAATAAGAGCAATAGGCTGGGCATGTGGCAGAGCAAGACCCTGTGTCAAAAAAAGAAAAACAGTATTTTTAAAATACTATTTATTTCAAATAGAGCCCGAGAGAAAGAGGGAGAACGCGTGAGTATGCACACTAGGGCCTCCTGCCACTACAAATGAACTCGACATGGACCACTTTGGGCATCTGGCTATCTGTGGGTACTGGCGAATCAAACCCAGGCCAGCAAGCTTCACAAGCGAGTGCTTTCACTGCTGAGAAAACTCCCCAGACCTAATGCAGTATTCCCCACCCCCCGCCCGAGGTAGGATCTCACTCTAGCCCACACTGTCTGTCCTTAAACTCATGGCGATCCTCCTACCTCAACCTCTGGAGTGCTGGGATTAAAGGCGTGCACTACCACGCCCAGTTCTAATGAATCACTTATATTCCTTCAACTTGATGTCAATATAGTTTAACAATTCTTTGCCACTGTTTTTATCTAATGTGTCCTAATAGCTTACTATTCTGTTGACATGTTTATTTACCATATTTAAAAAACTTTTTATTGGGCTGGAGAGATGGCTTAGCGGTTAAGCGCTTGCCTGTGAAGCCTAAGGACCCCAGCTCGAGGCTTGATTCCCCAGGACCCACGTTAGCCAGATGCACAAGGGGGCGCACGCGTCTGGAGTTCGTTTGCAGTGGCTGGAAGCCCTGGTGTGCCCATTCTCTCTCTCTTTCTCTTTCTGTCTCTTTCTCTCTCTGTCGCTCTCAAATAAATAAAAATAAACAACAAAAATATTTTTAAAAAATTAAATAAAAAGACTTTTTATTGACAGTCTCCATACATATAGGCGATATACCATGATCACAATCCCTCCCACCACTCTTCCTTTTCCCTCACTGGAATCCCTCAATAACTAAATTCCTTCTTTCTCACAAGTCTCTCCTATTTTGATGTCATTTTTTCCCCTCTAACGCAAGTCTTGTATGGGTAGCATCAGCCAAATACTTGGTTTTTGCATCGAGCTTGTTTAAATGATGAAATCTCAGTTTGTGTAATCTCATTCTTTTTTCACTTGTTTTGTTTTTCAAGGCGAGGTCTGCTTTGTAGCCCCAGGCTGGCCTCAAATTTATGGCAATCCTCCCACTTCTGGTATTTAAGGCATGCTCCACCATATCTGGCTACAGCTTCATTCTTACTGTTAGCTAATAGTTTAACTGGATATATGTAAGTCAAGTTAAACAATTACGTACCTAATTACATACCTCCTACATTTTCAGAAAAAAATCCTGTAACTTTCTGATAAACATGTGGTCAATTTAACTGCTGCGTTAGTGTGGTATATCCTTATCTTAAAGAGTTCTCTTTTTTTTTCTGCAATTTCACTATTGAGCATCTAGAAGCAGCAATTAAAAAAAAAAAGATATTGATTTATTTGCAAGCAGAGACAGAAGACAGAGACTGGGCACCCCAGGGCCTCCAGATGCATGTACTACTTTGTGCATTTGGTTTTACTGGGGAAATGAATCCAGGTCGCTAGGAGAATTTCCAGGAAGCTCAAGACCAGCTCAGCAAAAATGGCAGAGTGATGGCTGGGCGTGGTGGCACATGCCTTTAATCCCAGCACTTCGGAGGCAGAGGTAGGAGGTCACCATGAATTCATACACACACACACACACACACACACACACACACACACACACATACATTTTTTTTCCCCAAGGTAGGGTCTCACTCCAGCCCAGGCTGACCTAGAAATCACTATAATCTCAGGGTGGCCTCGAACTCACAGCCATCCTCCTACCTCTGCCTCCCGAGTGCTGGGATTAAATGCATGTGCCACCATGCCCGGCTAGGACTGTCATATTTTGTTGTATGTACGGTTGCATGTAAATTTTCTTTCAGTAGACTTTTTTTTTTTTTTTTTTTTTTTTTTTGGTTTTTTGAGGTAGGGATTCACTCTAGCCTAGGCTGACCTGGAATTCACTATGCAGTCTCAGGGTGGCCTTGAACTCATAGCAATCCTCCTACCTCTGCCTCCCGAGTGCTGGGTTTAAAGGTGTGCGCCACCACGCCTGGCTCAGTAGTGTGTGTGTGTGTGTGTGTGTGTGTGTGTGTGTGTCTGAGAGAGACAGAGAGAGAGCAAAAGCAAGCGAGCGAGTGCAGGGGGGAGAGAGGAGGGGAGGAGAGAATTGGTGCTCCAGGGCCTCTAACCACTGCAAGCAAACTCTAGATGCTTGAGCAACCTTGTACACATGTGCAACCTTACATATACAGTCTGTTGTGCAGATGCTTGCATGGGTTCTGGGAGTTGAACCTGGGTCCTTGGGCTTTGCAGGCAAGCACCTTAACCACCAAGCCATCTCACCAGGCCTCAGTGAACTTTTTTATGTGGGTTCTTTCAATACTAAGGAAGAATTACATTTTTTGTTCTGGTGGCTACATTTACAATCTGAGTTACTTACCAAGTAGGACATGGTCTGAGAAAGAAATAGAGTTTGGGTAATTCTGTTGTGTGGCAAGTATACTTACATGAACTAGGAAGATCCCAATATCACGAGGTGACTCTCATAGGGGCGTTATATATTCAGTCTGTCACTGCAACACTGTTACATAGCTAATTCTAATTTAGCAGCATTCCCTTACATTTTCCTTTAGACAGTATTTATCAGTTAATTAATATGAACAATGTTAAAATTAGAATGTCTCTTCTTCCATTGATTTAATAGACTTGAACTGTGGTTTTATTTAATGTTTCTTTGGAGGTATTAAATATGTGTATGCTCCCATTTGTTGATTTGTGATTCTATTACTTGTGATTCCTAAATATCAGTTATGAGGCAAAGGACAAGTTTCCCACTGCCTTCGTTCTCAGTAGCCTAGGCTGGCCTTGAATCTAGGATTACAGGTCTGTGCCATTATACCTGCCTGGCCTTACCATCTTTCTTCTCGCAAATTTTATTATTTCTGTATCACTGAGATGTGACATGAAAATGATATTCTATCATTATGATCTCCATACTTCTTTTAGTCCTTAGGAGTGTATGTGTTTGAATATGTATATATAAAAATTCACTGTTTACTACCAATGCTTTTCCCAGATGTTTCTTTTTTTTTTTTTTTTTTTTTTTTTTTTTTGGTTTTTCGAGGTAGGGTCTCACTCTAGCCCAAGGCTGACCTGGAATTCACTATGGAGTCTCAGGGTGGCCTCGAACTCACGGCGATCCTCCTACCTCTGCCTCCCGAGTGCTGGGATTAAAGGCGTGCGCCACCACGCCCGGCTCCCAGATGTTTCTGTGTCAGTTCCAACGTACACTTGCTCTGTAGAAGAATCACTCAAACCAGCTTCTCCGCGTTCTACTCGTTACTAGAACACGACTGGGTATGAGAACTCTGTTTCTGCCTCACTTCCTTATGTTGTGTTACTTCACTGTATAATGTGGAGAAACACGAGGCCACTTTGATTTCAACACCCTGTAAGTGATTTGGGGAGACCATTCGTGAAATATGTGTGTCCACTTGACTATCCTGCTGATCAGGGTCTTTAGGGGCACAGGTGGCCTTTTAATACATAAAGTTCAGTAACGTTTTCTTCATTTGTACTTTTCAGCATTCTATTCTGTTGCACTGTTTTAATTTTTTCTATAGAGGTACAGGATATAGTTTTAAGGGGTTCTGGTAGGGGGGGGGCTTTTTGAGATAGGACCTCATGTGGCACATGGCCTCAAACTTGCTGTGTACCTGAGGCTAGTCTTGAATATCTGATCCTCCTACTTCCACCTCCAAAGTGCCAGGTAGCAGGCAAGTGCCACCACATCTGCCTATCATTTTCTATTTTCTGTAGCTTTTTTGTTTTGTCTTACTGTTTTTTAGGTAGGGTCTTGCTCCAGCTCAGGCTGACCTGGAATTCACTATGTAGTCTCAGGCTGGCCAAACTCACGGCGACCCAACCTCTGCCTCCCGGAGTGCTGGGATTAAAGGTGTGCGCAACCACACCTAGCTTATTATTATTTTTGGTGTGTGTGCAGGTGCATGTGTGCACTTGCTACACACACCTCATATGCATGCAGGTATGCAGGTGGAGACCAGAGGACATCAGGTGTCTTCTATCACTTTTCAATCTTACTTCCTTGAGATAGTGTCTCACCGCATCTGGCGCTCACGTTTTCCAGTTAGACTGGTTGACCCCTGTCCTCACACCACTCAGCACCGGGCGAACAGGCACATGGGAGCATGCTCAGCTTTTTACTCAGGTCCTTATGTTTGTACAGCAATCACTCTTACCCACTAGGCAATCTCCCCAGACTAGCCCTGACCCAAAGAGCTGGCTGGGCGTGGCGGCGCACGCCTTTAATCCCAGCACTCAGGAGGCAGATGGAGAAGGGGCACTGTGAGTTTGAGGACAGCCTGGGACTACAGGGTGAGTTCCAGCTCAGCCTGGGTTAGAGTGAGACCTTGAAAAAATAAAAACAAAAATAAAATAAAATAAAAAGCCAAGCACAGCATCTTAAGTCTGGTAATCCCAAGATTTGGGAGGCAGATGCGCAAGGACTGCTGAAACTCAGAAGCCTGCCTGGTTGGTCTACACGATGAAGTGGTGAGTTTCAAGACAAGCAAGGATGCACAGTGAGATTCTGTTTCAATTAAAAAAAGGAAATAAAGAAAGAAAAGAGGCAGGCGTGGTGGTGAATGCCTTTAACCCCTAGCACTCAGGAGGCAGAGGTAGGAGGATCGCCGTGAGTTCGAGGCCACCCTTAGCCTACATGGTGAGTTCCAGGTCAGCCTGGGCTAGAGTGAGACCCTACCTCAAAAAACAAAACAAATGCAACAAAAACAAAAACGCTAGGTAGGCATGAGTGGTTCTTGCATGTAATTCGAGCACCTAGGAGGCTAAAGAAAGAGAGTTGATACAAGTTCCAGCCTGGGCTACAGTTCGCTGCCATCTCAATCCCACTCCGCCCTCCACTCACACACACATGGCAGGCGCACGCACGTGCACAATGCATTTACACGGTGAGCTGCTGGATCACCATTTTCATCCGCTCTTGGGAACACTTTCCTAATGATTATCTCCTTTGTACTTTGGTAGGCTCTGCTCTCTGTCCTGACAGCTGCTTCTGTAAAACTTTCTCATCACGGAGCTCACTATTTACACAGGCTCCTAGCGATGGGAGCAGAAAATCAGGTATCACGTGCCGCCCTCTCTGGAGGCTACAGTCTATCCGCTCTCTGCAGAGGTAGTGCTGTGTGCGCACGTGCAGTTCTGCTTAGCTCCAACTTCTCTTCCTTCCCAAATCAAACCAGTTACTTCTTTCTGTCACTGACCCTGTCATTACAAATGAGCCTAAGCCTTTGAACTTTAAGGCAAACCCTCATCCCCAGTAAGTATACTTATATGCACAGCTTCTGCCCTTCTCGGTGGGTGATAATCTTTCAGTTCAGTGAAAAGGAAGGTGCAGATTTTTTTTTCTTATTCTTCCTTTCTCTTCTATAGCTTCTAGAGGGGAAAGACGTACACTAATGCAGCTATACTTGTCCTAAAAGCTGATTATTAACTGTGTGTGAATTTTTAATCTATCATGTTTTTGGAGAGACGGAGATACTCAATGCTGAAATTCTTAGCACCATCTTTATGGTTTCTCCTCATGTCACAACTTATAATTCAAAAAATATTACTAGTAACCTACATATTTAACTCTAGAGTTAAAAATTTTTCTACTACACTGTACTTAATGATAATTCTTCACCCATAATGAACTCATGAATGGGCCTTACAATAACTACAAATGACACACACTAGTACGTGAGGTTGAGATATAGGGAGCTACTGAGAAGGTATTAAGAATACATGAAGGCGGGCGGGGGGGGGACTGGAGAGTTGCTCAGGGGTTAAGATCCTTGCCTGCAAAGCCTAAGGACCCAGATTCCATTCCCCAGGACCCACATAAAGCCAGAAGCCAGATGCACACAGCACAGAGTGGTGCTTACATCTGGAATTCATGTGCAGTGACAGGAGGTCCTGGAGTGCTACTTCATATTCTCATATTCATATTCTTTCTTTTTTCTTTTCCTTTGCTTGCAAGTAAATGAATAAAAACATGTGGGGCTGGAGAGATGGTTAGCAGTTAAGGCATTTGCCTGCAAAGCCACAGGACCCTCAGTTTGATTCCCTAGGGCCCATGTAAGCCAGATACACAAGGTGGCACATATGCCCTGGCGTGCCCATTCTCTCTGCTTCTTTCTTTCTCAATTTCTCAAATAAATAAATAAATAATCAGAAAGCTGGAAGAAGCCATTCTGCATGCAGTTCAATGGGAGAAAGATACTCAACAGTGGACATTGCAAGCCTTATATTTGGCCAGCCAGGCCAAATGAGCCAACAGTGGCATAACCATCATGGTGGAAACTAACTGCGAGGGAATACATCCCTGATACTGAAAACTTAAAACAGGGGTAGTCATGAGCCCTAGGGGTGTAACGTCTGCTGCTGTCTGCCTAAATGTATATACTATGATTATCAAACTGCCCAGTTAAGAGCTGGGCGTGGTGGCGCACGCCTTTAATCCCAGCACTCGGGAGGCAGAGGTAGGAGGACTGCCGTGAGTTCGAGGCCACCCTGAGACTCCATAGTGAATTCTAGGTCAGCCTGGGCTAGAGTGAGACCCTACCTCGAAAAACCAAAAAAAAATAAATAAATAAAAACCTGCCCAGTAAGCACTTCTCTTAATGTTCATACCCATATATTAATGCTACTCTCACTTTTGGTAGAGAATCTTCTCTTTTCAGATGGCAGTGACCTTGGGATGACTCAGAAGGCATCATGGTGCTGGAAAGAAGTGACAGGAATTCTCAGTACTGCAATATCTCTATCACACCTTCCAAGGCTCAGGGTCTATTGCGGAAGAGGCGAAGAAAAGAATGTAAGAGCCAAAGGAAGGGCAGGACTCCTTACGACGTGGTCCCCCAGATACAAAATGGCCTGGATGTCCACGACCTCACAGTGCCTGATACTACCTACATAAGACCATCATAACAGGAGGAAAAGGTCATGACATCAAAATAAAAGAGAGACTGATTGAGATGCAGAGGGGATATGTTGGAGAATGGAGTTTCAAAGGGGAAAGTGGGGGGAGGGAGGGTATTAACATGGGACATTTTTTATAATTATAGAAGTTGTTATTAAAAAAAAATTGAAAAGAAAAAAAAAAACTTCTACCAAATTTGTAGACGAAAACATGGGGATAATTTCAAGACATTTGACTTGTCATTGATTTCTTGAATATTACTCCAAAAGTACAAGTAATTAAAGCAAAAAGATAAACAGAATTAGATTTTGATAAGGACTGCTCTACTAATTTGTTATGGAGTAATTGTCACAGTATTCTATAACCTGTGACTACATTTGAAATAAATTTCTTTTTTAAGAAAATTATTTATTTACAAGCAGAGACAGACACAGGGAGTGAGAGAATGGGTGTGCCATGGCCTCTAGCCACTGTAAACAAACTCCAGCACACACCTCTTTGTGCATCTGGCTTTATGTGACCACTGAGGAATCAAACCAGGGTTGTTAGGCTTTGCAGGCAAACACCTTAACTGCTAAGCTATCTCTCTAGCCCACAGATTTCTTTTATAAAAAACATTTTTTAAGCTTTTGTTTCATTTTATTTATTTATTTGAGAGACAGAGAGAAAGGGGCAGATAGACACAGAGAGAATGGGCATGCCAGGGCCTTTAGCCACTGCAAATGAACTCCAGATGCATGCGTCAGCTTCTGCACCTGGCTTATGTGGGTACTAGGGAATCAAACCTGGGTCCTTAGGCTTTGCAAGCAAATGCCTTAACCATGAAGCAATCTCTCCAGCCCCCATAAATTTCTTTCTTTTTTTTTTTTCCAAGGTAGGGTCTTGCTTTAGGCCAGGCTGGAATTCAGTATGGAGTCTCAGGGTGGCTTCGAACTCATGGTGATTCTCCTACCTCTGCCTCCCGAATGCTGGTATTAAAGGTGTGTGCCACCACGCCCAGCTTCCCCATAAATTTCTTATATATTGTTGAAATAACAATTTTAGTACATGTAGAGCTGATGACTCTCATGGAACAATTTTCCAAAACTAATTTTTAATATAAATCAGTTTTGTATGAATCTAAATTTAACTTTAAATATAAATTTATATAATAGAATTTTAATGTATTTTTTGATATTTGCTGTAATTTGTGGTGGTTGTACCAGAAACTAAATGTGGCTTCATGATTTGTATAAAATTAGAAAGATGGCTTACTAAAAATAAATAAATAAAAATATGTAAAAGTGGTGGTGCACACGCCTTTAATCCCAGCACCTGGGGAGGCAGAGGTAGGACAATCACCTTGAGTTTGAGGTCACCCTGAGACTACATAGTGAATTCCAGGTCAGCATAGACTTACAGCGAGATCCTTCCTTAAAAAACAAAACAAAAGCCGGGCATAGTGGCGCACACCTTAATCCCAGCACTTGGGAGGCAGAGGCAGGAGGATCGCCATAAGTTTGAGACCACCCTGAGACTACAGAGTGAATTCCAGGTCAGTCTGGGCTAGAGCGAGACCCTACCTCAAAAAAAAAAAAGAAAAGAAAAGAAAAGAAAAAAGAACACATGAAAGGAAACGAATGAATACTGAAGCATCCACCAAGTTCAGCGTTTTGCAGCAGTTATGCACACGACTCAGTCAAGAACCATGTCCACATGAGTAGGTCTAAGGAAGTCATGCGAAAGAAAAATGAGCTTTAAATGTAGAAGACTTTGAGTTCTGAGCTGAAGTATTTAGGTGTTTCATGGTAATAAAACCATTAAAACAATTTCCTTTCTTGCAAAAGAAATACCAATAAGGTGAACTGAAAGATCAATGGAGTCTGCTGACAAAGTGAAAGAAATCTATACTAGTAACACTTCCACTCTCTCTAAGTTTTTATTTACTTGCAAGGTGGGGTGGTGAGAGGGAGAAAGCCAGGGCCTCTTGCCACTGCAAATGAACTCCAAATGCCATTTTGTGCATATGGCTTTATGTGCATCCTGGGGACTCGAATCCAGGCCATCAGGCTGTACAAGAAAGTACCTTTAACTGCCAAACCATGTCTCCAGCCCCAGTTGTTTTTTTAAATTTATCTATTTCCACTAAGAATATCGTTTCCTCTATATGTGGCATACTCATTCTTCAAGATCTACCTGGCGGGTATAATCCCAGCACTAGGGAAGTGGAGCCAAAAGATCAGGGTTCAAGGTCATTCCCATCCTGTCTCAAAAGACACAAAAATGAAACAAAAATCTTTCTTTGGAACTCCTTACAAATCATTTCAACCCTTCTATTTTAAGTAATTCATGCACTCATACAGTAATATTTAATCTTAGGCATTAATGGGGGATTAGAAATTATACAACCTTTAAAAAATTGACAACACTGGGCTAGAGGATGGCTTAGCAGTTAAGCGCTTGCCTGTGAAGCCTAAGGACCCCAGTTTGAGTCTCGATTCCCCAGGACCCACGTTAGCCAGATGCACAAGGGGGCGCACACGTCTGGAGTTCGTTTGCAGTGGCTGGAGGCCCTGGTGCGCCATTCCCTCTCTCTGTCTGTCACTCTCAGATAAATAAATAAAAATAAACAAAAAAAGTGACAACACCTATCAGGCTTTAAAATACAAATGCCTGGGCTGGAGGGATTACTTAGTGGTTAAGGGATTTGCCTGCAAAGCCAAAGGACCCAGGCTACATTCCCCAGGACCCACATTAGCCAGATGCACAAGGGGGTGCTCGCTGGAGTTCGTTTGAGGTGGCTGGGCACCCATCCTCTCTCTTTTCTCCCTCCCTCTTTCTCTGTCAAATAAATAAAATAAATAAAAACACTAAAATACAAATGCCCTTCAAACACATACATTAACTATGCATATTCTTGGCATATCAATTATACCTCAATAAAGCTTAAAAATAAAACAAAATACAAATAAATGTCCTTTGACCCAATGACCTACTTTTATGACTATTTCCTGAAATTGTGACACAAACATATAAAGATGTCTGCACGAGGTTACTTGCTGCAGTTCTCTAACAGCAAAAATAAAAAGCCTTACATATTAATCAACATAAAAATATTTAATAAATATGGTACATTTAATGAATGAACTATTTTGCAACAGTAAAAATGAATGAGGTGATCTTGTATGTAAACTAGTACTGAAAAATGCCCATTATGGCTACATAAGAAGCAAGCAAAACAAGTTACAAAGTAACTCATGTTCACGATGTGCTTGAATGAGCAGAAGCGGGGCTGGGGAGACGGCTCCGTGGATCAAGAGCTTGCTACACAACTCTTAGGACCTGAGTTCGCGTCCCCAGGCCCCATCTAAAAGACGCTCTGGTGGGCTTCGGTAATCCCTATGTGCCTACGACAAGAAGGGAGGTGGAGGCGGGAGAATTTCCCAGAAGCTCACACACAGAGCGGTGAACAAACAAAAAATGTGAAAATGAGGTAGAAGGTGAGGACAGACCTCTGACCTCCAAACATGCACCACGGCACATGCACACCCACATTCACACATACCAAATAAATATTTTTCAAAGGATGTTCATATGCAAAGGCATTCAACCGAAAATAATCACAAACAAGGTGGTGGTTTGATTCAAGTGTCCCCCATAAACTTAGGCGTTCTGAACGCTAGGTCCACAGCTGATGGCAATTTGAGAATTAAAGCCTCCTGGAGGCAGTGTGGTGTTGGAGGCGGGCTTATGGGTGTTATAGCCAGTGATTGGCACTCTCTGTTCCTGTTGCCCACCGGATGTTGGCCAGGAGGTGATGCCCACCCTCTGCTCATGCCATCATTTTCCCTGCCATCATGGAGCTTCCCCTTGAGTCTGTAAGCCAAAATAAACCTTTTTTCCCCCACAAGCTGCTCTTGGTCGGGTGATGTCTGCCTGCAATGCGAACCTGACTGCAACACAGTGACCTTCAGAGAATGAAGGACACTAAAGATTCTAAAAACCTTCCTCTCTCTTAGATTTAGATATCCTAATTCATTTAGTCATTTAAGGATTTGCAAGCTGGCTGTGGTGGCACAACTTGAGACCTTGAGGCAGGAGGATCAGGTGTTCAGGATCATCTGCTAAAGACCCAGTCTCAAAAAAAAACAAAGACTTTCTGGGATGGGTATCTATGCAGTTCAGAGATAAGAATGCTTGCCTGGCATACACGAGACCCTGGGGTCAATCCTTATCAACAGAAGTGGTGGGGAAAGATACCTAAGGTTCCAAGCACTCACAGTCGATCTACTCACTTGGCATTTACACATTAAGTATCTTTTGAAAATATCCCATGTTTTCATTTACCCCCAAGAAACAATTACAGGCAAGTGCTTAAGTTTCTATAGCAGCTATGCTTTATATAAAATAATTATGAATATATATACTAAATGATTAAAAACCAAAATAAATGGATTTCTATCCAAGTTATGATTGCGAATGTTTCTCAGTAATGTGAAAGTAGGAAATTGGGGGGAGGGGTCAAGTGCTTTGTTTAAAAAGAGTTCGGTTCCTTAAGTAATATTTTATATCTAAAAATTTTAGATGAAATCACATATTCATTTCTAGATGAGCTACAACTTTTTCTTCAGCCTGTCATTTGTCATCTGTTTTCAATTTATTTTATGTACCCAAAGGGAGTGTTCAGGGTGCTATGGCTGTAAACTGGAGATGTAGCTCAGTGGTAGAATTATCAGGTATGTTTGACCTTTAGCACCCCAACAACAAAGCCAGTAACACACAATAAGATAGCACACAAACTATACATTTTACTTGTATATTTCTGTAAGTTATTGAATAAAACAAGCATTCCAAAATATCTGATTTTTGATTAGCCTGAGAAATTATAGAAACATTTATTCTATCAATAAGCCTGATAGCTTGCCACAATGAAAATTAAAAATTCTGAAAAAAAAAAAAACAGATAACCCTATTATCATTGACTACAACTTAAGAAACTTGGGTTCTAAATCACACATGTAGGTTTTTTTCAAGGTAGGGTCTTGCTCTAGCCCAGGCTGACCTGGAATTAGTCTCAGGCTGGCCTCTAACTGACAGCAATCCTCCCACTTCAGACTCCAGAGTGCTGGGATTAAAGGGTGTACAAGTGGTTTAGCATTATTTTTGAAGACAACTTTTTTTGGAGACAGACAGAGTGATAAGAGCACCTGGGCCTCCAGCCATCACTGCAAAGGAACTCGGACGTATGCTACCACTGTCATCTTTATGTGGGTACTAGAATCAAACCGGTATTAAGGTTTTAGGGAAGCACCTAACATCGAGTATCTTTCCAGTCCAGTATTTTTATTTACCAGAGACAGAAAGAGGCAAAGAGTGAGGTTCACTGTTGTGCTTTATACGCCTTTAAAAAACAAATTTTTGATGCGACCATTTTGTGTGCCTGCTTTAATGGCTGGGGAAAGACTTGGACTGTCAGGTTTGCATGCAAACCCTAAACTGGAACAGGCCCAGCCCCGGGTCCAAATCAATTTTTTTTTTTTTTTTTTTTTTTTTTTTGCAGTGGTAGGGCTTACTCAGCCCAGGTCTGACCTGGACAGGAATCACTAATGTAGTCTCAGGTGGCACTCAAACTATAGCAACCATCCTACTCGCTCCAAGTGCTTAGTTTAAAGGAGTAATGCAGTGGGGTTCTAAAACTTAAAGCCACTTTAAGCAGTAATCTCAGAATTGAGAACCCTCATGCTTTACTATCAGAGTCTGAAATTAGAGGGCCGTGCCACGTGCACAGCACAGGGTCTCATGTAGCTTAGGCTGTCCTTGAACTTGATTTATCCCTGAGGGTGACTTTAGGCTTCTCCAGAGCGCTGCTATTACAGAAGTGCACCACCAGGCCTGGCATCATGCATTGCTGGGGACCCTACTGAGGGTCTTGTGCATGTTAGGCAAGCACTCTGTCAGCTGGGCTTCTCCCTAACCCTAGACATCAATTTCTAAGCAATTTTTAAAAAAATTTACAAATCTTATTCCTGTGATACAACATGTATTTACACACATGCATACACCCACATGTAGCACACTTTAGAATGCCAATTATAGCCCATATCTCCTATACTTACTTCTGTCTAGACATTTCTAAGAGTCTAAGTTTTGTTTGTACACAGATTAAAGCATATATCTTAAAAAAAACACAAAACAGATTGCTCAAGTTAATTTGGTTTCTTGGGTTTTCAAGAATGTAATCTCAGGAGCTGGGTGTGGTGGCGCACACCTTTAATCCCAACACTTGGGAGGCAGAGGTAGGAGGAACACCAAGAGCTCGAGGCCACCCTGACACCTTGAAAAACAAAAACAAACAAAGGAGGGCTGGAGGGCTGGCTTAGCAGTTAAAGTGTTTGTCTGCAAAGCCAAAGGACCCAGGTTCGATTCCCTAGGACCCACGTAAGCCAGATGCACAAGGGGGCTCACGTGTCTGGAGTTCGTTTGCAGTGGCTGGAGGCCCTGGCACGCCCATTCTCTCTCTTTCTGTCAAATAAATAAATAAATATAAAATATTTTTTAAAATGGAATGTAGTCTGGTTTTGATTGCCCATGAACATATTTAATATGCTCAGTGCTGCAGTTTCTTGTTGCCGGCACAAGCACCTGACTGAACGCAGCTGATGGGAGGAAGGTTTTCTCTCTTTCGGCTTTAGGATGGCAGAGGGCAGCATGGCGTAGCACAGGCTACAGCGGGTGGCAAATAAAGGCAGGAGAGTGAGCCCACGAACACCGCGGCAAACTGGGGGGTAACAAGCCTCAGGTGACACACCTCCTCCAGCAAGGCTCCGCCTCCCAAGCTGCCACCAGCAGGGTTCGAGCCGTCAGCCGTCAGAACACACGAGGTCATAGGAGACACCTGATTCAAACCCCATGCTCGGTAACGTCAACTAGTGATTATATGAACGAACCTGGGTCCGCAGAAGGAAGCAGAAGGCAATGTGTTTAGCACTACTTTTATTTTTTTTATTTTATTTATTTTTTTATTTTTTATTTTTTTGGTTTTTCAAGGTAGGGTCTCACTCTAGCCCAGGCTGACCTGGAATTCACTAGGGAGTCTCAGGGTGGCCTCGAACTCACGGCGATCCTTCTACCTCTGCCTCCCGAGTGCTGGGATTAAAAACATTCAGTAATGCATGGTGAATCTCTGTGAATCTGTATATACTTTATAGTTTCTCTTGCGGTTGGTACATTTGTAGTTTTGCTCCTTATAATCAGACAGAATTCAAGCAATGACTTCAATTTTCCTACATTTATTAAGACTTGCTTTGTGTCCCAACATATGATCTACTTGAGACAAGGTGCCATGGGCTGCTGAGAAGAACGTGTATTTATGAGACGACTTTCACAAGTTTCCCCACCAGAGCAAACTCATGAACAGGACTATCCCAAGAGAGCTTTATTTGCCTCCCCAAAATCATTGTTTCCTATATACCTATATGGTTATTATCCAGCACCTACACCTTTTTACTGATTCCTTTTATTTATAAATGTTTTTTTTTTCCATTTTTTGACATGAATTTACTTTTGTTGTTGTTTTTTGTTTTTTTCAAGGTAGGGTCGGTCTATCTCTAGCCCAGGCTGACCTGGAATTCACTATGTTGTCTCGGGTTAGCCTCAAACTCATGGTGATCCTCCTAACTCTGCCTCCCGAGTACTGGGATTAAAGGCGTGCGCCACCATGCCTGGCAGTTAATTTTTTTTTTATTTACTTATTAGAGAGAGACAGAGACAAAGACAGACAGTGGGTGTGCCAGGGCCTCCAGCCACTGCAGATGAACTCCAGACATACTTATTAGAGAGAGACAGAGACAAAGACAGACAGTGGGTGTGCCAGGGCCTCCAGCCACTGCAGATGAACTCCAGACATATGTGCCACCTTGTGCGTCTGGCTTATGTGGATCCTGTGGAACTGAACAAGTCCTTTGGCTTTGCAGGCAAGTGCCTTAACCACTAAGCAAACTCTCCAGCGCCCCCTTTTTGAGGTAGTGTCTCGCTCTACTCCAGGCTGACCTAGAATTCACTAGGTAGTCTCCAGCTGTCCTTGAACACACAGAGATCCTCCTACCTCAGCCTCCCAAGTGCTGGGATTAAAAGTGCATGCTATCATGCACAACAGAAAAGGAAGGGATGAATATGGGTGTGCCAGGGTCTCCTGACGCTGCAAAAAAACTCCAGACACCTGTGCCACCTTGTGCGTCAGGTTTTACATAGGTTCTGGGGAAATGAACCCAGGTTATTAGGTTTTGCAGGAGAGTGACTTAAACACTGAGCCGTCTCTGCAGCCCCCATTGATTCTTTTAATGGTACAGGTGGTCAAACCTAGGGCTTTGAGCATGCTATGCAAATAATCTGTCACTGCGCTACATCACTAGCCCAGTAGCTTCAACTTTACAACAAACTTGAAGGTCTTTAGAGTATTTTCCTTTAAAAAAAAAATTATTTTTTTTTGGGGGGGGGGCAAGGCAGAGAGAGAAAGAGAATGGGAGCGCCAAGGCCTCCAGCCCTGCAAACAAACTCCAGAGGCATGTGCCACCTTGTGTAACTGGCATACTTGTGTCCTGGGGATTCAAACTGGGGTCCTTTGGCTTTCAGGCAAGTGCTTTAATTGCTATGCCATCTTTCCAGTCCAATTTTATATAGGTAAATATTTTTTTTTCTCTTGGTCTAGACTTATAAAGATCCCGAATGGTAGTCATATGACTAATCAGGTATGAAATAAATCAATTCAAAATCTAGTAACTAAATTTGTTTCAAGGTCAGGTTACCTAGAATGGATATTTACTCCCAAATAAATTGGGTCCCAGGATCCAAAACTTCACAGAATTTAACACCTTAAGAGGTGAAGGGTGCTGAGCCGGGTGTGGTGTTACACATCTTAAATCTCAGCACTCCGGAGGCAGAGGTGAGCCCAAGGCCACCCTGAGACTATGTACTGAATTCCAGGTCAGCCTAGGCTAAAGCAAGACCCTACCTCGAAAAAACAAAACAAAAACAGTGAGGGGTGTTCATATATATATATAACAACTGGTAACACAATTTCTCACCAATCTGTTTCAACACTTCATAAACTGACAATCATTGACTTCTTCAGGATAAACCCAATTTTACGAGGAGAAATTATAAAGCAGACAGGAGACCTTGGGCAAGAAAATGTCAACTGATGCAACCAACGAACGGCTCTCTTCTTTCCAATCATCTAGTTTACTTATATGCTAAATTCCTATCACCCAACTTTCAGCCAGGCACACAAGCCAAATAATATCTGTATATGTTTACAGCATAATATGCAAAAAGAAGTCTGTTAGAGACAAGCCTGCTATAGAAAGAACAGTCTGCTGCAAGTTCCAAATACTAATTTTCAGATCTGAAAATGAGTTTCTGTTATCAGTTTTACTCAGTTCCTAGAAATGATAAAGCCAATTACCATCCTAAAACTGTTCATAAATAAGTAGATAAAACATGCAGCCCTGAAAAACGCAAAGTCTAAGCATTTATTAGAATTTAAAGTGAATTAATTTCATGGGGGCCATGTCATCAACCAAGTAGTGTGACTCTATCACAATCAAAACTAATAAACCATAACTTTCTAAATAGTTTTATTGTATTCTGTTAAAAACACTTAACACGAGGGCTGGGGAGATAGCTTAGTGGTTATAGCACTTGTTTATAAAGCCAAAGGACCTAGGTTCAATTCCCCAGGACCCACATAAGCCAGATGCACAAGGTGGCACATGAGTCTGGAGTTCGTTTGCAGTGCCTAGAGCCCTGGTGAGCCCATTCTCTGTCTCTCGCTTGCTCTCTCTCAAATAAATAAATAAAAATATTTAAAAAAAACACTTAACACGAGACATCCAGAACTTACTCAAATTGCTTAACTGAAATGTGCTTGTTGACTAGCCATTCTCCACTGCCCCTTCATCTAGCTGCTAGCTAGCCAATTCCAGGACTTTTTTTGTATTCTTCCTTATTTCTGCATACTTGATCTGCCTTGGAATGACAGGTTTTTGTTATAATTTTTTTCAAAGTCTGATCATTTTGTTGAGCACTCTAACCCAGGCTAACCTGAACTCACTCTGTAGCCCAGGCTGGCCTTGAACTGATGGTGATCCTCCTCCCTCCGCCTTCTGAGTGCTGGGGTTACAGGCCTGCACCATGACACCCAGCTAAACTGACAACCTTAGATACTTCATATAAATGAAATCACGTAGCAGTTAGCTCTCTGTGACTGGTTTACTGAACACATTGTACTCATGGTACCTCAATTTCAGTGCCTGTTAGTCCTTCTTAAAGAATGAGTAGTAACAGGGCTGCAGAGATGGCTTAGTGATTAAGGCGCTTGCCCATGAAGCATAAGGACCCATGTTTGATTCCCTAGGACCCATGTAAGCCAGATGCACAGGGCGGTGTGTGCGTCTGGAGTTCATTTGCAGTGGCTGGAAGCCCTGGTGCACCCATTCTCTCTATCTGCCTCTTCCTCTCTCTTTCTCTCAAATAAAGATATAAAATATATAAACACATATATATTAAAAGAGTGAGTGATATTCTGATGTAAGCAGTTTGTTTATCCACTCATCAAGGACTTATCATTGTGGATAATGAGGGCTATGAACTTTCTGTGGGTGCCGTATCTCATCAAGCAACTGACTTCAGGGGCCAGGACTACAGCTCGGTGGTGGAGTGTTTGCTTAGCCTGCAAGGAGGTCTATTGTGCTTGCAATGTTAAATGTCCCTCACAGGTTCATGTGTTTGAACAATTGGTCCCCAGCTGGTGGCACTGTTTGGGTTGTGGAACCTTTAGGAGGCGGAGCCTTGCTGGGGGAAGTGGGTCTTATACATAGCTGGGCCCACTGCGTATACACTCTCTGCTTGCTGCCTGTACGTGTGATGGCCTGTCTTCATGCTCCATGCCTTCCCCACCATGATGGGACTACATCCCTTGAAATGTATGCCTACATAAACTCTTTCCTCCCTTCTCTATATACAAATACCTGGAAATGGAATTCCGGGGTGATACAGTGGTTCCATTTTTTTTTTTTTTTAAGAAATCAACATGCTGTTTTCTATTAACAGCTGCATGATTTTGCATTCCTATCAAGAGTTACAGGGTCCCAATTCTCTGCCACCCTCTCCAATACTGGTCTTTGGGTAGGCGGGTGGGGGCTGTGTCCTGGGGACTGGACCAGGAACATGCTAGGCAAGCACTCTACCACTGGACTACACCTCTACCCTAATGCCCCTCTTTTTTCTTCTTTCCTTCCTTCCTCCTCATCCTCTTCCTTCCTTTTTTCTCTTGCTAACAGCCACTGAGACGAGAAAACATTCGCTTGTAGTTTTACGTTTCTCTGATGGTTAGTGACATCAAGTCTTTTTTGTCATTTTCATGTCTTCTTTGGAGAAATCTCTCTCAAGTTCTTGTTCCATTTTAAAATATGGTCATTAGTTTTTCTACTATTGAGCTGGAGGAATACCTTAGCTACCTAACAAATAAATGGGCATGCAAATATTTTCTCCCATTTTATAGGTCATCTTTTTTACTCTACTGGTTTGCTGTGAAGAAGCTTTTAAATTTGATGTAGTCCCACGTCTCTATTTTTGCTTCTGTTGTCATTATCTATGAAACTGCTGCCAAGATCAATGTCACGAAGCTCCCTTCCCTCCAGATTCCGTATATAGTATTTGAAAAATAAAGAAATGTAGAAGAGTTCCAAAATTTACCTCACCTGTCTCATCCCAACTTCTTACCTAGTATCTCCCATGAATACTTCAGATCTTTTGCCAAATGGAGTGCATGCTCCCAGCATCTCCGTCTGTGAATGCGTGACCCCACTGGACATGTGACACTTTTCTAGCCCACCACAGACTCCACTTTATTCAGGGCACGCTCCCTGCATCCACATCCACATCCTCTCAGCTCAGGTTTGCAACTCAGAGATTTTAGCTAAGAGGTCCTCAAGTGACACAGAAGTAGAGCACACATTCCCTGGGAAACCACAGAAAGATGCATGAGCGCTCACGCGCCCCGGGAGTTTCCGCGGTGACTAGCATGCAAGATTACAGGTGCCTGGAGAAAACTTCAAGTGTGGTTTTATCTGAGCACCTAAGGTGCTCAGCAGTGTTTAATTTAATGTGAATCCATCCTACCTTCCATTTCTAGGTATAAGGACCAAAAAAAAAGGGGGGGGGGATCAAAAAGACAATCCCATAAAAATACAACTGCAAATATTTCCTTAACTAGGTATGTAGTTCTTTGTTCAAATAACATACATAAAACTGGTAAAACTTGGAGCTGGGCATGGTGGTACACACCTTTAGTCCCAGCACTCAGGAGGCAGAGGTAGGAGGATCACTGTGAGTTTGAGACCACCCTGACACTACATAGTGAATTCCAGGTCAGCCTGGGCTAGAGAGAGACCCTACCTCAAAAAATCAAAAAACAACCAAAAAAAAAAAGAAATGGCAATTTCTAGTAAAAAATGAGCAAAATATAAGATTGTGATAAAAACAATAGCCTTATTGCAATTCATCCTAATCTTATCATTTTATTTAAGTTCAGTTTCTTAACTTTAAGTTCTAAAAAGGCAAGGACTATGTCCACATACTAATAAGTTCAAACCCCACTGATTTACAGCAGCAACTCAGAAACTACAGACAGAATCTTAGGATGGTCTTAGAAGTTTCTTATTCAGAAGCCTCTAGTCAAGAAAGCAGTGTGAGCTAGGCATGGTGGTCACCCTAATAAAAGGGAGGGGCTCCTTGTTCCCAAATTTATGAACATGTATAAACACAGTTGTGTAAAGCAGAAAACAAACAAACAAAAAAAAAATTAAGAAAACCTACTTCTGGCTGGTGGCACACGCCTTTAATCCCAGCACTTGGGAGGCATAGGGGGAAGGATCACCGTGAATTCGAGGCCACCCTGAGACTATACAGTGAGTTCCAGGTCAGCCTGAGTTAGAGTGAAACCCTACCTCCAAAAACCAAAAAAAAAAAAAAAAAAAAGAGAGAGAGAGAGAGAGAACCTACTTCTGAGAACAGGAAAGATGACTGGTTGGCACTGACCGGCAAGTACTGAACGACTCAAACTGAAATAATGAAATCTTCCTCTGCTATCACTAATTTCAAGCAAGGGGTTCCTTAAGGATCATTCATTCATTCATTCTCTCTCTGCTTGCAAATAAATAAAAATATTTAAATTAAAAAAAAAAAGAATAGAGGCCCATTTGCCATTTTCAGACAATACGTATCTTGGGGAGGTCAACTGTATGTGCTATATGCGCTCAACAGAAGCTTTTACTTAAAGAACTTACCAAAGATTCTCACATAGACATTGTTCATTTCCCTCCTACGTGACAGGAATGGATAAATTTGATTAATGACTAGAAAAACATCACCAGGAGCAAACTATGCCTCAAATTCGTGTTAAGAGTTTTACAATTTCAAAAGAAGCTGTTTGCAAGAAAATAAAAGTTAATCAAGCAGGCCGGGCATGGTGGTGCTCGCCTTTAATCCCAGCACTCAGGAGGCAGAGGTAAGAGGGTTGCTGTGAGTTCGAGGCTACCCAGAGACTACGTAGTGAATTCCAGGTCAACGTGGGGCTATAGTGAGACTCTACCTCATTTTTTTTTTTTTTAAAAGTTAATCAAGGAGAAGCAGAGACCCTTGGAGGATATGAAAATAAATGACCCAATCACAAAAACAAAAACTGTTGTTCGAGGCAGGGTCTATGTAGTCCAGGCTGGCCTTGAACGCACAATCCTTCTGCCTCCAAAAGTACAGGTTTGAATCAAAATATTTTTAAAGACAATTAAAAGAATAAGTTCAAAAGGAGTCAGCAACATGTTCGGAACTTAAATAGAGAAACAAAAATAGTTATGACCACTTCAGTGTCAAAAAGACTCCCCCACACACACACACAAAACACATGAAATGATTAGGCCAGGCATGGTAGTGCACACCTTTAATCCCAGCACTCAGGAGGCTGAGGTAGGAGTTCAAGGCCATGAGTGCAAGGCCAGCCTGGGTTACAGAGTGAGTTCCAGGTCAGCCTAGGCTAAAGTGAGGCCCTACCTTGAACCACCCCCTCCCAAAAAGGAAAGATTCAACAGTTTTTAAGAGTGAATAATCAATTGTACATTGCAGTCTACAGTATTTTTAAATTTGAAACAAAAAAAAATTGAATCAAAAACTCCTGGGCTGGAGAGATTGCTTAGTGGTTAAGGCACTTGTCTGTAAAAATCAAAGGACTCAGGTTCTATTCCCCAGGACACATGCCAGAAGCACAAGGTGGTGCATGTGCCTGGAGTTCGTTTGCAGTGGCTGGAGGTCCTGGAGTGCCCATTTTCATTCCCCCCTTCTCTCAAATAAATGAATAAAAATAATAATTAAAAATAACTCCTAAAACTATTTCCCAAAATTCAGATGAATAAAGTTATATATTAAAAGGTTAGCCCCTAAGCGGGCTCCACAGTACATACTCTCTGGATCTGAGTTCAGGGCTAGCCCAGGCAACAAAGTGAATCCCTTCCAAAGACTGATGGCAAAGAGACATGGAACAGAAGAAAGGAGATGGACAAGGAGGGAGGGATAAAGGAAGAAAAAACAGCCAGGGTGTCAGCTCAATCAGTAATCAGGATCTGAGTGACTATCCACATAAACTTTGGACACGGTGGTGACCACACCCAGTAACCCAGCACCCTGGGAAGGCAGAGACAGGTTGGTTCCTAGAGCTGCTGACCAGCCAGCCAAGGCTAACTGGTAAGCTCCAGGCCAGTGAGAACCCCTATTTCAAAACGAGGTGGACAGAGACTCCCAGCACATCCTCTGGTTTCCACATGCACACACTCCCATACATGCACTCACACACTGCACACACACACACAAATGCTTATAACATACAACTGCGTATTTTAATAACAAATGTTACTATATATGGAAATGAAAACAGCATGGCAGTCTCCATTGTTTTTGTGGATTAACTGTTCATATCAGACTGAACTGTTAAAAGATACAAGGGTAGACATACCAAGAGACTAAAGAATAAATGCAGGAATATTTGAAACAGAAACATCCTTTCAATTGATTTAGTGATATAATAATAGGGCAAGTTTGTATATCTTTAGAAAAAACTATTTTCCATTTCTTTTTCTTTCTTGCTTAAGGTTCAGAAAGATTTTATTATAGCTTAACGCTTTAGGAGGACAAAGAGAAGGGGGCTTAAGCCTAGAACATAAGAGAAGGAACCAAGGGGCCCAAGGAGGTTAGAAAGGGTTTGAGAAACCCCTATTTTCCATTTCTTATCAAGTAAATGAAGTTCAGTCTTTGAGAAAAAGTAAGCAAAGGTTTTTTTTTTTTAAGTATAAAACGTATACAGAATATGCAATATATAACAAAGATATATGTAAGATATTCACAGTTAGTAGCACCAATTAATTGTAGTCTGATAGCATATTTAATTTATTTTTATATTTTACTTATTTGAGAGAGAGATACAGAAATAGGCAGGTAGAGAGACAGACAGAGAGAGAGAGAGAGAGAGAGAGAGAGAGAGAGAATGGGCATGCCAGGGCCTCTAGCCACTGCAAACGAACTCCAAATGCTTGTGCCCCCTTGTGCATGTGGCTTACATGGGTCCTGGGCAGTTGAACCTGGGTTCTTTGGCTCTGCAAGCAAGCGCCTTAACCGCTAAGCCATCTCTCCAGCCCTGATAGTATGTGTATACACTGTAATACTTAACAGCATGGATGAGGCTCACAAACAATATTACAGAGAGTATATACTGAGTAACTCTATTTGCATAAAGTTCAAAAACAGTGCAATTGATTCAAGCAAGGAGACAGATGGGGTTGTGAGTAATAACTGGGGGACCTTAAAGGGCAGGCATTTCTAGGATGCTAGTGGTATTTTATTTATTTATTTATAAATTACTTGTTTTGCAAGAAGAGAGACAGAGACAGGGAGGAAGGGAGGGAGGAAAGGAGGATGGGTACACCATGGTCTCTAGCCACTTCATGCATCTGGCTTTATGTGAGTACTGGGGAACCAAACTCAGGTTGTTAGGCTTTGCAGGCAAGTGCCTTCCTAACTGCTGAGCCATCTCTCTAATCCAGTATTTAATTTCTGCTCTTGTTATTGGTTACATAGCTATACTCACTCTGTCAAAAGTCATCAATTTGGTATACCTCACTTGTGCAATGATACTTTATTTACAAGCTTAATTTAAAAATATATATAGTTTATCAAAATTAAGAGACAGACTGATTGAGATGGGGAGGGAATATGATGGAGAATGGAATTTCAAAGGGGAAAGTGGGGGGAGGGAGGGTATTCCCATGGGGTATTTTTTTATAATCATGGAAGTTGTTAACAAAAATTTGGAAAAAAATATACATAGTTTAGATAGATACAGCCTGTGCGCGTAAAACATTCTCATTCAAATGACCCCTACATTCATACATACATGCTACCACTTCCATTTATTCCAACCATACTTCTCTCCATCCCAATCCTCAAACCAAAATTAGTCTCAGGGAGGGCGGGACAAAAATGAAGTCAGAAATGGATTAGGAAACGCAGTGTGTACAATGTGATGCGAGCGTGAGCCCTCCACTCTCCCTTCTCCTAATGTAGTTATTTGCCTCTGAAGAAGCACTCTTATGCAATTTTTTCTCCAGATCACTTGATCTCATCCATCTCTTTAGCTGGTCCTAAAACACCAAAGTTTGAGAAGTAATTGAGAATGACTTAAAATGCAAATGACTTTCAAAGGATCATGAAGAGATCTGTCATTCACATACACCAGTGAAATAATTAAGTGGCTACTTTGATATATACCTGGCCTTTACATGTAAGGAAATGGCTGATTCCACAGTTTCCATGACTATATTGGGCTTAAAGATATAGTGCCTTCTATTTCTATTTCATTCAAACAAGTCTTTTTCTTTTTAAAAAATGTATCAGTTTTTAAGAGAAAGGGAGAGAATGGGCATGCCAGGGTCTCTTGCTGCTGCAAAAGAATGCTAACTGCATTCCACTTTATACGTCAGGCTTCATGTGGGTACTGGGAAACCAAACTCAGACCAACAGGCTTTGCTAGCAAGCACCTTTAACCACTGAACCATCTCCCCAGCCTCAAATAAGGCATTTTCTTAGCTGTCAGATACAAACTTGCAAAGATCCTTACTTTTTTTTTAATATTTTATTTTTAAATATTTATTTACTTGAGAGAGTGTGGAAGAGGGAGAGAGACAGAGAGAGAACACAATAAACTCCAGACGCATGTGCATCTGCCTTACATGGGTCCTGGGGAATCGAACCTGGGTCCTTTGACTTTGCAGGTAAGTGCCTTAACCGCTAAGCCATCTCTCCAGCCCTCTTTTTTTTTTTTTAAATTAATTTATTTATGAGAGAGAGAGAGAGAGAGAGAATGAATGAGAATGGGTCCACCAGGGTCTCCAGCCACTACAAATGAACTCCAGAAGCATGCACCACCTTGTGCATCATCTGGCTTATGTTAGTCCTTGGGAATTGAACCTGGGTCCTTCAGTTTTGTAGGCAAACGCCTTAACCACTAAGCAATCCCTCCAGGCCAAAATCCTTACTTTTCATTTGTTAAATATTTTTCACTTTCATTTTTCCGTAAAGCCTATTTTAGTTTTTATTTATTTTATTTTTTGGTTTTTGGAAGTAGAAGCTCCCTCTAGCCCAGCCTGACCTGGAACTCACTATGTAGTCTCAGGGTGGCCTCGAACTCACAGTGGTCCTCCTACCTCTACCTCCCAGTGCTGGGATTAAAGGTGTGCGGCACCACGCCCTGTTTTAGTTTTATTTTTGACTTTTCAAAAAGGTATGGTCTGTTATGTGGGAAGGGGTGATTGTGACACACGTACACTCAACCATGTCCATCTCAAAACAGGGCTAGTAAGAGTATTACATGCTCTTCCTGTTCCAGCTCCTTCCCAAGTGGTAAGGATCCCCCCCCCCCTTCATATAAATGTGTTTTTAATCAAAGGACAGAAAGAAGAGAAAAACCGGGTGCGGTGGCACACACCTTTATCGTAGCACTCGGGAGGTAGAGGCAGGAGGATGGCTGTGATAGAACATTCCAGGTCAGCCTGGGCTAGAGCGAACTCTACCTTAAAGCAAACAAGAGTTGGAGGTAACACCACGAACTGGGCAGAAATAGCTTCTAAACGCAATAGATTTTCTTTCCTGGGGGTTCTCGTTAATCCTGCGTTGATTGCTGGCTTAACCAAGATTGTTTTTGTAATTAGACCTGAGCAATCCCTCAGTACGGAGTTTGGCGCGAAGTTAACTGCTCAAAAGCCGTTAGCTAGTCTGGCCGGGTGTGGTGGTGCAGGCCTTTAATCAATCCCAGCACTCGGGAGGCAGAGGCAGGAGGATTGCCGTGAGTTCGAGGCCAGCCTGACGACATCTAAGTAGTAAGGATTCTTGTGTAGTGTGGGTGCCATGCTATCCCCTAGAGCCAAGGTGTTTCTGGAGGAGTCTTCGGGGACAGAGCCTTACTGTAAGGAGGTTCAGCTCCAGACATTGGGGTTTACCTGAAAGCTTGGCTCCGCACAGGTAAGGAGGTGAGCCAGCTCCCAGCTGTCTCTACCATGAAGCTTCCTCTCAAAACCAGAAGCTTCTGGTTGGTATTTCATCCCAGCAACGTGAAGCTAACTGCTCCAGATGCAAACTCAATGCTTGAGTACAGAAAGCAAAAGTCCCTATCTAGACCCTGAACACTAGGCAAGAAAGTATCTAAACCCAAGTACACTTGGCAAACCAGCAGCGACTAATGGGACTCGAGTCAGATGGTTACGATAGTGAAGAAACCATGCCAAAGACAGTTGAACTCACATGGAGGCCAGTTAACTCCTGACCAAAGAACAACTTTCAACACAGACTTTGCCACAACACAACTCAGCCATCTGGAAAACAGTGTTGTTCAAGAGGGGGAAATTATAAAGCTAGGATTATAAGTATTATCAAAAAATAATTTAAAGCACAAGTTCTTACTCCATTTCCACCCTTCAAAGAGCCTTAAAAAACGTAGTAGTTCTACACATACATACATACACACACACACACACACACACAATGGTACCTTTTTTCTCATGACATGGAGAAGCATTCTTTAATGGTTTTTAATGCTTATTGCTTATTCACTAAATAGGAGACAATCTTTTAATAATTTCCCCCTTACTTAGTTCGAGGGAGAGAGAGGGCAGGGGGGGGGGGAGAGAGAGAGAGAAGAATGGGCATCAGGGCCTCTTGCCACTGCAAAGGAACTCTAGATACATGAGCCACCACGGGCATCTGGCTTGCATGGGACCTGAAGAATTGAACCTGGGTCCTTAGGCCTCACAGGCAAGCACCTTAACCATTAAGCCATCTCTCCAGCCCTAATTCCCCCTCCTTTTTAACACAACTTCACAATGTTCTATTTGTTAGAATAGCAGAACATGTGAGAAATGGGAGAATAAGCAATAATCATACGGAACTCACTGGATTTCAAATACTATTTTATTTGAGGTGTCTTAAAATGAGTAAGTGCAATTAATATGTCCATTTTCAAAGTAAAATAAATTATTTGGGGTATTTGCCTAAAACCAAAATAAATTATGCAAATGCGGCTCGTTGGTTTCATTTCTCTATTTTCTTTTTTAAAAAGCATTTCTCTATTTTCTAAGGATTAAGTTTAAACACATATGCTACCAAATTTTTTTAAGCTACAAATAAAATCCACACATACCTGTGGTACAGGAAGCATATTCGGCTCACAAGCCAGCCAAAATGACTACCAGCATCTAATGCCACTGTTCACCTCACATTCTTCCCCTTCCTGAAATATTCCATCTGTAACCATGAGTTAAAATGACTCAATACTCTTTATTCATAACTTATGAGTAATTCAGGGGAAATCTACCCTTCTTTGTACAATAAGTGCCTGTGACCTCACCAACAAGCTGGAAAAAACATGCTGGTCAATCTCCAGTCTCTTCTTAATAAGTCTACAGGAGACACAATTATGATCAGGTTATTTGGAAAATGTGAAGCTAGATGATTCAACAATCAATAGCCTCAAACTAATGCTCCTATTTCCAGAGGACAGCTGGGGGAGGATACAGCAGAGATCTGTTGAAAGGTTATTACCCTCCTCTACAAAGGGTGGAAGCATTCTACCATGTTATCTACCCTCATATGAAAAGAGTGGGTGAAATCAATTTAGAAATTCTTTTTTGCTACTTCGTATGCATATTCACTATATAATGGTGAGCCTCAGTTTGTTTGTTTCTTTCTTTTCTTTTTTTTTTTTTTTTTTGGTTTTTCAAGCAAAGAGAGATGGACAGAATGGGTGTGCCAGAGCCTCTAACCACTGCAATAAACTCCAGACTATGTGCCACTTTGTGCATCTGACATTACGTGGGTACTAGGGAATCGAACCCCCATGAACTCTCCAGCCCCTCAAAAGACCACATTTTTTAAAAAAATTTTTGAGGCAGAGTCTTGCTGGGATTAAAAGCATGTGCCACCACACCTAGCCAAAAAAAAAAAAAAAATTATATATATATATATTTTTTGTTGTTTTTCGAGGTAGGGCCTCACTCTACCCAGGATGACCTGGAACTCACTCTGTAATCCCAGGCTGGCCTCAAACTCATGGCAGTCCTCCTACCTCTGCCTCCTGAGTGCTGAAATTAAAGGTGTGCACCACCACATCTGGCTCAGTTTCTTCATTTGTTATGAAATGCATAAAGAAATGTACGTTTCAGACTTACTGAGATCAAATAAGGTAATATGATCTACCACAGGCACAAAAGAAAGTTGTTTATTATTCCAAATACCTGTTTCCTTTGTATCTTTATTGTTTTCTAAAACTTTTTATTGACAGCTTCCCCAGTACAGACAATAAACCAAAACAAACAAACAAAAAAAAAAAAGTCAATTCACTAAATGTAAGATTATTTGTTTGCAACTACAAAAAAAAAAAAAAACTGAGTTTATACCATCATCTGAATCAAACTCGTGGGACTTTTTTTCAAAGGCAGGCTCTTACTCCAGCCTCAAACTCACAGCAGACCTTCCTACCTCAGTCTCCCCAGGACTGCCGCATGTAAAATAGATCCACAGTGGTCACAGCCTGTTTCAAACCTTGCGGTTTAGTGTCTTCACGGCCTTCTTCCCAAAGAGCAGCAAGTGCAGCGTGGGGAAGTACCCTGCCCACAGTCTCGCCCACTCACCCAGGTTCTCTGGAAGAGAACGGCGACAACGCAAGGGGCAGGGGAGAAGGTCAGGTGTTCAAGGGCTGCCTGCGAAAGAATGAAGCTGTACTTCTCTGTTTATCTGCAAGCGCAGGGAGACAGAGAGTGGAGAGAGAGAGAGAGTGCAAAGAAGACAGGTCAGCCTGAGCTAGAGTGAGACCCTAACTCAACCCCCCTCAAAAAAAAAAAAAAAAAAAAAAAAAAAAAAAAAAAAAGTAAAGAGAAAAAGCAAAGAGAAGCGAGACAGACAGAACGGGCACACCGGGGCCTCCACTCACTGCAAATGCACTCCGGATGAATGTGCCACCTTGGGCATCTGACTTTACGCGGGTGCTGGGGAATCGAACCCAGGTCGTCAGGCTTTGCAGGCACGTGTTTCACGGCTCAGCCATCTCTCTAGCCCCAAGAAGCTGTCTCACACGGCACCTGTGTGGAAATGCCGGGTACCTACAACCCCAGAGGTGGGGAGGTGGAGACAAGCACTCCTGGAGCTCGCTGGCTAACAACTCTAGCCCAGAACAGCCCAGGTCCAGAGAGAGACGCCTGGCAGTGAACTCTGACCTCCGTATGCGCATGTGCACACACGGACACACTCACTCACTCACAGACACACACTGGCACGCCAACTTTTTTTTTTTTTTTTTCTAAAAAAGAATGCAACTTAAAAAGCTAACAGTGAAATGGAGGTCAAAAATGGAAGAGTCCCTCAGAGAGGGGTGGCAAATACAAAAGAACCTTATTTAGGGAGAACAAGAAGACAGGTGTAACTCGTACGGAAATAACTCATTAGTGTACATATTTGTTACTTTTAATGTTAAGACACAGCAAGGAAAAGAGCTGAGAAAAATAAGACTTGGCCCTCTGTATCCACAAAATTGTATCCCAGGACTCAACCAACCATGAATTAAAAACTACTGGGGGAGGAGACATTGCATGGGTAGTGAATAATTGTCATGCACACATCTTCCCCTTATTAGTCCCTAAAAAAGATAGTGTAGGCAACTGACACAGCATTAAGTATTTACACTGCATTAAGTATTGTAAGCAAGCTAGAGATTTCCTCAGAGGTCCTTAGAACCAGTCCCCCAAGGTTAATGGCGAATGCCTGGCTTCCTACTCTTGAATTCTGCCAAATCAGGGGAGGGGGAGAGGCTCGTTAGCAGCTCAGGATCTGCGGTGGCTCCTGCCTTCCCTGATAGGTGGCTAAGCTAGTTGGCCTTTTCTTTGGTTTGCAAAGAAAGAAGAAGGGGGGGGGGGGGAGGCAGTAAGGGGATAGCCTTTAGGCCTCATCAGCAGAATTTTAACATGAAGACTGATACGATATGCTATCTCATTTCTATCCCTCAAGCAATTGATAGGCTTTGAAAAAGAAAAGAATGAGGGAATGACACAGTCTCTCTTCTGAAGGTTAAGTTACCAGAGAGAGGGGGAAAAAAAAAAATACTCCAGAGCACTTAATTCCTCAAACAGGAAAATTCGTGTTTCTTGTCCTAAAACTCCTATGAGGCTGCAGAAGTTCCTTCTTCCACAACCTACGAAGAGCCTAAAGGTAAAACGTCAAGAGCACACAGGCCTAGACTAGCACCAACCAGACACTGAGCTACTATACTGCTGAATTAGTACTATGTGGACTGAAATATCACAACTAATTTTATTTCTTAAAAAAAAAAAATCTGGGCTGCAGAAATGGCTTAGTAGTTAAGGCGTTTGCCTGCGAAGCCAAAGGACCCAGGTTCGATTCCCCAGGACCCATGTAAGCCAGATGCACAAGGGGCGCATGCATCTGGAGTTCATTTGCAGTGGCTACAGGCCCTGGTGTGCCCATTCTCTCTCTGACTGCAAATAAATAAATAAGATTTAAAAAAACAGGTAAATAATAAAGAAAAAAAATTATATAAAAAAAATCGAAGGACATGGTCATAGATGAGATTTTATCCCACAAGTATGGGAATAAAGACACTAAGGTTTTACTACTATAAAATAATTTCAGACTATAATAGCAAGCTCCATTAATATATGGCATCTGTTAAATTTCTTAAGTTACACATTGTAGTTAAATTTTCAGCACTTCAAACAATCCTGTGTTTCTCCACTAATTAGAAATTATACCTTCTTTCAAAAACTTCCTTGTCAATAGTACTTTCAAAAATTCAAATTATTATAATATGATGGAGAAAGGAATGATAGTGATTGATTCCAGGTAGAAGTTAGTAGGTGAAGGCAGATGTATGAAGGAGACTTTCACATCTTAAAGTATGTACATTTATTATACATACTATATACTATACATATACAATACATACATGTATTTACATATTCTGTACTGATGCACAACTAATGATCCTCCTGCTTCTTTCTGCTTCCCTAATGTGGAATTATAAGGGTGTGCTAAGCATGCCCAACTCAAAAAAAAAAAAAAATGACAACTAAAAACTATTGGTCAGAATATCTATAGCACTTCTGCAGATGTGTCTTACTCATACTTCTAGGAAAAAATAGAATGAATTCCACAGAACAGGTTGAAAAACTAAGTCCTTTTAGAATGTTAAAACAAACATGAGTGTATAGACAACACCAAAGGAAATGAAAACAAGGAAAAATCTAGTGGCTAGGGAGACAGCTCAGGTGGTTTAAATGTTTGCCTTGCAAGCATGAGGACCTGAGTTGGTCCCCAGGACTCACATAAATGTTGGGCATGACAACAACCATGCCCCATAATCTGTACAGGGAAGGAGCAGATAGGTAGACCTGGGGTTCACTGGTCAGCCAGTCTACCTTAATTGGTGAGTTCCGGGCCAATGACAGACCCGACTCAAAAAGAGTTGGATAGGACTAGAGAGATGGCTTAGCGGTTAAGGTGTTTGCCTGCAAAGCCAAAGGACCCAGGTTCGATTCCCCAGGACCCACATAAGACAGATGCACAAGGTGGCGCATGTGCCTGGAGTTCGTTTGCAGTGGCTGGAGGCCCTGGCATGCCTATTCTCTCTCTCTCTCTCTCTCATAAATAAATTGTATATATGAGTTGGACAGAGGGTTTGGGGAGATGATTCAGCAGTTAAAGGTGCTTGCTTGCAAAGCCTGCAGCCAGTGTTAAATTCCCTAACCATCCAGTAAAGCTGGACAGACATTTGTTTACAGAGCACGTGCATATACACGCACGCATGCAAATAAATAATTTTTTTTTTACGAAGTTGGACAGTATACCTGAGGCCAACCTAAGGTTGTCCTCTGGGCTCCACAGGCACGTACACACATACCAGCTCAGCTACATGTGTTCACATACGTGAACACACATGTCAAAAAGTATACCGCCATGTCTGTTGCAACACTATTCACAACAGCCAAGAAACAGAAACAACCTGAGACTCTATTAATTGATTAAAAAGGCGGTGTACAGGGCTGGAGAGATGGCTCAGTGGTTAACGTGTTTGCCTGCAAAGCCAAAGGATCCTGGTTCGATTCTCCAGGACCCACAGAAGCCAGATGCACAAGGGGGCGCATGCATCTGCCATTCGTCTGCAGTGGCTGGAGGCTCTGGCGCGCCCATCATTTCTCTCCCTCTCTCATAAATAAATAAATAAAATGTATTTTTTTAAAAGGTAGTGTACAGGCACACTTCAGTCCTTTTTGTGACACTATGTTAAGTGAAATAAGGCAGGCCCAGGAAGATAAACATACGATCTTGCTCATATATGGAACTAAAAGTTGATCTCATAGAAGCTGATAGTAGAATTGGTAACTACCATAGGCTGGGAAGCGTTGGAGGGAGAGGATGGAGAAAGGATGTACATGGTACTAAGTCATAGTTAGGAGAAATAAGTTCTTAACTGTTTTATTGTACAGTATTTCAAAACAGCTAGAAGAAAGGATTTTGATGGTTTTTTACCATGAAGAAATGATAAATAGTTGATATTCTGAATGCGTTATACATGATGTATACATGTACTGAAACATCTCAATACCCCATAAGTATGTAAATTTTGTCAATTAAAAACTAAAACTAAGCCGGGCGTGGTGGCGCACGCCTTTAATCCCAGCACTCGGGAGGCAGAGGTAGGAGGATCGCCGTGAGTTCGAGGCCACCCTGAGACTCCATAGTGAATTCCAGGTCAGCCTGGGCTAGAGTGAGACCCTACCTCGAAAAACCAAAAAAAATAAATAAATAAAATAAATAAAAACTAAAACTATGATAGCTCAGCGGTTAAGAAGGAGTTTGCCTGCAAAGCCTAATGGCCAGGGTTCGATTCCCTAGTATCCATGTAAAGCCAGATGCACAAGGTGGCACATGCATCTGGAGTTTGTCTTCAGTGGCTGGAGGCCCTGGCATGCCAATTCTCTCTGTTCGTATCTCTTCTCTCTCTGCTTGCAAATAAATAAATAGAACTATGAAATATATAAACAAAAATATCAAAAATCCAGCTAAATATATCTTTGTTTCATTATACCATGAAATATATTACCAAATGTGACTATCCACAACATAAATACTGGCTTGAAGTGGAACGTGAAGAAATGCAAGACTAAAAAATGCTAAGGGCTAACAGTCTTAAGACAGTGGACTATTTCACATAACATGACTGAAGTCAACACTGCATGAAGTGCCCAGGCCTCTACTTCCCAATGTGGTGTATTAGAAATTCTCTCCTCCAGGAAAATCTAGGAAGAATCCTGCTAAGATTCCATTTTACAGGGTTCAATTTCTCTTCAAGCATTGATTATTATTACATATCAGAGAAGATGTGTGTACACAGAACAAACAGGTATGTATATAAAGATCTGTATGTTTTAACTGCACTGTCAACAAACTTTTTATTTTAATTATCTGTAGATGAGGAAACAACTAAAAACCATCCTGAAAGAATTTTTGTTTATAGAGAAATATTATCGTTTAACTACATTACTATTAAGTTTAAAGTGCATCTCATATGAAATAAGTGAATTTATATGTAGACTCAACTGATTTGTCTGAAAATAGTGACTCTCACTTGGATTCACTACCTGTTAAAATCGTCAAATCTAATATTTATGTTATTCTAGTCAAAAGAATTACATATTTACCAAGCAGCAAGGTCAAAGGGAAAAAAATAACCAAATCCCAACACCTGTAAGCATGAGTTCCTAGATTCCTTTATCAAGATCATTAAATCCAGCATATTCTTAAGCAAACATCAATAAAACCTTTTCAAACTAGAAAGAGTGAAACTCTGTATGCTCCCTAAAATTTTTAAAGTGAATATTCTTTTTAGCTAACTTTTGAACAATAAGATGTACATTTTTTAAAAAATGAATCAAAATGCCAATTTTTCTAAGAGTGATATATTTTTACACACTGTTAGCCAAATCTTTATGATCTTAGTCTTTTAATTCATCTTAATGTTTTTATTCATTTAAGGCCATTTATTTGTCTTCTGAAAGATACTACTCTCCCTGAAGGCTACTCAGCAAGTTCTCCCCCCCCCCACCCCCAATGCCAACACTGGACCTCCAGAACAGTTTCTGCTTGCTCCAACAAAGCAACAATACTACGGTACATCTCACTTACCATTTGGTGAGTGAGGTACACACACTGAAATCCTGATTCATGAACCTCTCTCGTCAGCTTATGAACGTCAATAAAAAGAAATGTGACACTATGGCACATGACACCCTACCAACAACCAAGACACTACTTCAAATATAGGTCCGAATAGACTTTGAATGAATGAAGAAAAATGTCCCAAGATCTACCTTAACAAAGATTGGAAATTCCACTCAAATGGTGACACGAATGTAGAATAAGCATTAAAAAAAAAAAAAAAAAAAAAAAAAACAGGAGTAGATTTAGTTTGGCTGACATTTTTTGATTCAGTGTTAATATTAATAAATCACACCTTTAAAAAGCTCACTATGCCAATAGAAACCTTCAATTAAGTACTAAGATTTCAATTGTGCCAGTTTTCTTTATGAAAAAAAGAAAGAACGAGAAACAAAATCAAAAACAAGAAA
>CM070793.1:6396888-6484388 GCA_036346955.1 Dipus sagitta | reverse complement strand
AAATGTACTGGTTCTCATTCTCCTTTTGTGATTTTGAGGATGGTAAAACAGTTTAACTGGACTGTTCTTATTTTTCAGACCTTTCAGGGATTTCTCTCTCTTCTTTGAGTCTCATCAATTGGCTGTGTACTTTTTGAGACAAATAAGCCTATTACAAAGAATAAAATAAGGTAAGGGCTGAGAGGGAGAAAAGTGAATTTTGAGAGAAATTCAAGGGAGACTCAGCCAGTACAGTGTTCTATGCCAGATTTCATACTTAACTCTAGGCAAATCATTCCCTCTGTTTGGATATTGGCATCCCTCCTTTAAATTAAAACTTAGTTTCTGCTTGGGCTGGAGAGATCGCTCAGCAGTTAAGGCGCTTGCTCTGTGACACCTAAGGACCCAGGTTTGATTTCCCCAGAACCCACATAAA
Organism: Dipus sagitta; assembly: GCA_036346955.1. Lineage (NCBI taxonomy): Eukaryota > Metazoa > Chordata > Mammalia > Rodentia > Dipodidae > Dipus > Dipus sagitta. The sequence goes on along the minus strand of CM070793.1, from coordinate 6,483,973 downwards.
CCACATGCATGTTATAGTGCATGTGTCTACAGTTTGTTTGCAGGGGCTAGAAGCCCTGGTGCAACCCATTCTCATTCATATTCTCCCCCTCTCTCTCCTTTTTAAAATTTTTATATTTTATTTATTCGAGAGAGGCAGACTGAACAGGCCTCTAGCTATGGAAATGAACTCCAGACATATGCGCCACTTTGTGCATCTGGCTTACATGGGTCCTGGGGAACTGAACCTGGGTCCTTAGGCTTCACAGGCTGAGTGCCTTAACCACTAAGCCATGTCTCTAGCCCTCTCTCTGTCTCTCTCTTTCTAATAAATAAATAAAAATATTTTGGGCTGGAGGGATGACTTAGCGGTTAAAGTGTTTGCCTGCTAAAGCAAAGGACCCAGGTTCGAGTCCCCAGGACCCACGTTAGCCAGATGCACGAGGGGGTGCATGTGTCTGAAGTTCATTTGCAATGGCTGGAGGCCCTGGTGCACCCATTCTCTCTCCCTCTCTCTCTGTCTGTCAAATAAATAAATAAAAATAAAATATTTTTAAAATAAAACTTACTTTGTTCTATATAATGTTATTTTTTATTTTAAAATTACATAATTTTAAGATGATCCCTTTGATCCAGAAAATGGAGACTTTAATGTAGGTGCATGTTTTCTAATAAAACCCCATATGTGAGGACAGTTATTAGAAAACCTGAGCATGTCGGCAAACACCACCATCAAGCTGCATCCTCTGACTCCTACTTCCTTCTCCTCTTGCTCACAGTTGCTGACACACATCCTTGTCCAAAGTCAGTATTAAAAGAAAGCAATGACAGGGGCTTGGGAAATGGCTTAGCAGTTAAGGCGTTTGCCTGCAAAGCCTAAGGACCCCAGTTCAATTCCCCAAGACCCACGTAAACCAGATGCACAAGGGGGCGCATGCGTCTGGAGTTCGTTTGCAGTGGCTGGCGTGTCCATCCTCTCTTTCTCTCTGACTCTTCCTCTGTCTCTTTCAAATAAATAAATTAATTAATTTAAAAAAAATGACAGTGGGAATTAGAACCAAGTGTTCTCATTTACTATCCAGGTTCTTTTAACTCCCTTATTTGGTAGTTAAAATAAATCCTCATTAAGCCTGTTTTACTCCCTTAAGAGACTTAAGTCTGCTGTGTTACCCAGACAGGTCACAAACATCTGGGCTCACAGACTCCTTCTGCCTCCTGAACCCAGGTAGCTGGGACTGTGGGCATGTGTGATGACCTGGCACACAGATCTAACACTCGTTAACTTGAATGTTCATTTTTCTGTTATAAGATCAGGCCAAAGTCAGTTAACTGCATAAAACTAAGTAGAACTAGAGGAGGTCATGCTCGCCTGTAATCCCAGCACTTGAGAGGTGGCGGTAGAAGAGTAGCTATGAGTTCGAGGCCACCCTGAGTCTCTCCTACCTCTGCCTCCTGAGTGCTGGAATTAAAGGCATGTAGCACCATGCCCAGCTCTCACCCATAATTTTCTACTTTCTCCCTTACTCTCCTCCATTTATACTGGTCACTCTTCTGTTCTTTTGACTATATCAGGGCACTCTTCTATCCAAGCCCTTGTTCTAGGACCTTAGGTTGGAATGTTCCGTATCTTCACAGGTATATTAATTACTGTAACCTCCAGGTGCCTCACCTTATCAAGACACAAGATGCAATAAATCATTTCCACCAAAAAAAAAAAAAAGAAAACTTGAGCATGGACGGCTCACGCTTCTAACCTCAGCTCTCTGGGGCCTGAAGTGGTTGTATGATAAGTTTGAGGCCAGCCTGGGCTATATAACAATACAAAACTGAAACTTATTTTGTTCTATATAATGTTATTTTCTGTTTTAAAGTTTCATAATTTTAAGATGATCCCTTCGGTCCAGAAAATGGAGACTTTAATGTAGGTGTATGTTTTCTAATAAAACCCCATATGTGAGATCTTAAAAAAAAAGGGGGGGAGGGCTGGAGAGATGGCTTAGTGGTCAAGGCCCTTGCCTGCAAAGCCTAAGGACCCAGGTTCGATTCTCCAGGTCCCACATAAGCCTGATGCACATGGTGGCACATATGTCTGGAGTTTGTTTGCAGTGGCTAGAGACCCTGGCGTGCCCATTCTGTCTCTCTCTACTCTCTGTCTCTAATAAGTAAATAAATAAATTAACTAATTATTTTTTTGAAAAAAGCCAGGCGTGGTGGTGCACGCCTTTAATCCCAGCACTCAGGAGGCAGAGGTAGGAGAACGCTGTGAGTTCAAGGCCTCCCTGAGACTACAGAGTGAATTCCAGGTCAGCCTGGGCTAGAATGAGACCCTACCTCGAAAAACCTAAATAAATAAATAGAAACCAGCTTGGGCTGGAGAGATGACTCAGTGGTTAAATGCACTTGCTTGCAAAATCTGATGGCCTGGGTTCGATTCCCCAGTATCCATGCAGAGCTAGTTGCACAAGGTGCTGGGTGTATCTGGAGTTCAATTGCAGTGGCAGGAGGCCATGGTGCTTTCATTCTTATTCCCTCTCTCTCTCTCTGTCTCTCTCTGCTTGCAAATGAATAAATAAAATATTTTTAAAAAAACAGCTTGAAGAACTTCAAATTTTTATGGTTGTTAGCTAAGTACAAATGAGTACAAATTTACATTTGGTTTAAATAAACATTTGAGGAGAAAAGTAAAAGTGCAGGAAAAACTGCATGTTATGTAAGGGTGTCCATAATTTTAATTAGTCTTAAAAATTTTTTATTCAGGTACTTAACTGGTTCTTTCCATGTATGCATAATATGTAATGTACTGTGGAAAATACCAATGAAAGAGGCAAAACCTTGGGCATAAAAAAATATGTATTTTGAGCCGGGCGTGGTGGCGCATACCTTTAATTCCAGCACTTGCAAGGCAGAGGTAGGAGGATCGCTGTGAGTTCGAGGCCACCCTGAGACTACATAGTGAATTCCTAGGTCAGCCTGGGCCAGAGCAAGACCCTACCTTGAAAGACCAAAAAATATATATATGTATTTTGAGGCTGGGGAGATGGCTCAGCAGTTAAAGGCATCTGCTTGCTGAGCCTGCTGGCCCTGGGTTCAGTTCCCCAGTACCCATGTAAAGCCATAAGCACGAAGTGGCACTTGCATCTGGAGGTCGTTGGCAGCAGCAAAGACATCCTGGCTTGCCCATACACTCTCTCTCTCAAATAAGAATTTTAAGCCGGGTGTGGTGGCGCATGCCTTTAATCCCAGTACTTGGGAGGCAGAGGTAGGAGGATCGCCATGAGTTCGAGGCCAGCCTGAGACTCCGTAGTGAATTCCAGGTCAGCCTGGGCTACAGTGAGACCCTACCTCGAAAAAACAAATAAAATAAAATAAAATGAGGATGATACACTGCACTCCCTCATAGGTAATGGGAAGGCCTAAATGAGCGACTGCATACAAAACCAAAAAAAAAAAAAAAAGAATTTTCAAAAAGCAGTATGTATTAAGCACAGGTGTGATGGTGCTTACTTTTAGTTCCAGCACTGAGGAGGCGAGGTAGAAGGTTCCCTGTTAATATAAAGGCTAGCATGTGCTACAGTTTGAGTTCCAGGTTAGCCTGGGATAAAATGAGACCCTACCTCCAAGAAAAAAAAAAAAAAAATATATATATATATATATATATATATATATATATATATTCTGGGGTGGCATATTTGAAGATTACTTTGCATTTTTTTCAGGCATGTGAAGAAAATATAGCTTATTTTTGTTAATCTTTTTTGTTTAAAATTTTTTATTTATTTGAGAGAAGATAAAGAGGCAGAGAGAGAAAGAGACACAGAGAGAGAATGGGGCACTCCAGGGCTTCCAGCCACTGCAAACGAATTCCAGATGCATGCACCACCTTGTGAACCTGGTTTACGCGGGTCCTGAGGAATTGAACCGAGGTCCTTTGGCTTTGCAGGCAAGCGCCTTAACCGCGAAGCCATCTCTCCAGCCCGCCTTTTGTTAATTTTTAATCTCAGTTTCCTTCTGCATGAATGCTGTCTTTCAGCTTTTATTTCTGATCATCTTATTCCAAAGTATGTGTACAGGTAGATGGTTTATATAAAATATAGAATGGCCAGGCGTGGTGACACACGCCTTTAATCCCAGCTACTCGGTAGGCAGAGGTAGGAGGATCACTGTAAGTTCGAGGCCACCCTGAGACTGTATAGTGAATTCCAGTTCAGCCTGAACCAGAGTGAGAGCCTACCTCGAAAAACCAAAAAAAAAAATATATATATATATATATATATATATATATATATATAGAGAGAGAGAGAGAGAGAGAGAGAGAGAATATGTAGGGCCTGGGAAATGGTTCAGCAGTTAATAAAGCCACTGGCTTACAAAGCTTGCTGGTGTAGGTTCAATTCACCAGCTACCTAAAGCTTAACAGGCATCCATTTACAGTGGCAAAAGACCCTAACATACATATACACATTTTCAAATATTTTAAGAGTATAGAGACTATGGTTTTTTTTTTTTTTTTTTTTTTTGAGGTAAGGTCTCACTCTGGCCCAGGCTGACCTGGAACTCACTATGCAGTCTCAGGGTGGCCTCGAACCCACAGCGATCCTCCTACCTCTACCTCCCAAGTGCTAGGATTAAAGGCGTGTGCCACCACACCCGGCTTAGAGAGTATGTTTTGCATAACTTTGATTTCTGAATAAATTATGTCAATTATCTGATGATTAACATGTCTTTTTTTTGTTGTTGCTTTTCCCTCTAACATGGCATTTCTTATTTTCCTATGAGAATCGTATTATACACAGAAGAAAAGTGTCTTGTCTGGGAAGTCGGCTCAGTTGCTAAAGTACTTGGCTTGCAAATACGAAGACGTGAATTTGGCCTCCAGAGGCCAGGCTTGGTGGTGCATGCTTATAGTCTATGTACTGGGAAGCCGAGACAGGCAGATCCCTGGGGCTAGCCGACTTAGGAAGCTCTAGAACAATGAGAGAACTTGTCTTAAAAAAAAAAAAAATAGACATTGTTTCTAAGAAACAACACCCAAGATTGTCATCTGGTGTCCATATGCAACACATGCATACGTGTACCATGCACCCCCCCCAACACACAAATTGTCTTAAGGGGAACACATTTTTCTTTTCTTTTTTCTGTTTCATTTGGTTTTTCGAGGTAGAGTCTCGTTCTAGCTCAGGCTGACCTGGAATTCACTATGCAGTCTCAGGGTGGCCTCGAACTCACAGCAACCCTCTTGCCACAAATGCCAGGCCTGGTCCTCTGCTATGCTAGCTGCTGTCGTCAGAAGGACTAACGACCTCATAGATACGACTGTTCATTTCTGGGTTATTTTTGTTTCTCTTTTGAGGTCTCAAGTATTTTCCTTTTGTTGAAGTTCATTTTGAGGTGTTGGTGTACCACCCCCCCCACCCAACAAGCATGCATATTATACTATCAGAGGTGTCCAACTTTTGACATGTGATGTTATCATTTATAAATGCATTGGGCCACATTTATAGCCATCCTGGCATGCATACTTGCCCACTGATCCCAAGTCTCCACAGGTCTGCTGATCTTCACGTCACCACGCTCTTCTCACTGAGATCCATGGTCGCTTCTGGACTGCCTGGATATCTCGTGTAAGCCTTGTTGAGTCAGGGGCCTGGAGGTTTTTGGGGGGGCCACCTCTCTTTTCTAGTGTTAAGTTATTCTTCCCGTAGCATATTGGACATACTTTCAGGCTGAAAGCAGAACTCCTAGAGATCTTTTCCTTTTACTCATGATTAGAAAAAAAAAAAAATTATCCTCAGTTTTCTTGAATCTCCATATGTATATGAATCTGTCACCTACATTCCTCCAATTTTAGTCTCTACCACAAAAGATAGGAAGTAAATCCCATGACCCCTTCCCTTCTGTTTTGTAGTTTCTTCTTTCCATCATCCTCCGGGCCAACAAAGGATGTAGTTGTACTTACATAGTGTCAAAAGGATCTCTCTGCAGGGCGTGGTGGCACACGCCTTTAATCCCAGCACTCGGGAGGCAGAGGTAGGAGGATCGCCGTGAGTTCGAGGCCATCCTGAGACTAGTGAATTCCAAATCAGCCTGGGCTAGAGCGAGACCCTACCTTGAAAAAAAAAAAATCTTTCTGTCTCACCTCCCCTGGAATTATAGGCTCTCCTTCCTTCCTTCCTTCTTTCTCCTCCTCCTCCTTCTTCTTTTCTCTCTCTCTCTCTCTTGCATTCTATTTCTTTCCTTAATCATTAATTTGTTTTTAAGGCAGGGTCTTACTAGGCTAACTGAATTTTTGATAATTTCATACCTTTATAAAGTGGACTTTGACTATATTCATGCCCCATTACCCTCTCATGCCCCTTGCACCCCCCACTGAACCTCTTCTTCTATGCCTTCCCAATGAATCCTCAGTCTCCACCCTAAGACTTTGATGTCTTTTCTTTTTGCATGTGTGCTGGGGAGGCATCGGGATCTGACCATGTAGCCCAGGCTGGCCTCAAACTCACAACCTTCCTGCCTCGGCTGAGACTGCAGTCTCCTTCCTTGGGGGCATGAGGGCTGATAAAGTATAACAGAGAAACTTGTTTAACAATAATCAATCTGCTGGGAGAATTTTTTTTTAAATACCCAATTCCCCGTATTACTGGTTTAGACATATTTTGAGTTTATTTCACAGAACCAGACCTTAGAGTCTTATTTGTGCAAAAGTGTTCAAAGCCATCCTAAAGTTGTGGAACTTGGGAGTTTTTAGGAGGGGCCTTGGAGATCACTTAATCTCAGCTCTATATTTGACATACTGGGGAACTACAGTCCAAAGAAATGAGATAACAAAACCGAGTCCCATTACTCCTCAGTAGCTAAGCTACTGCCTGCACCCAGTGTTCTCTCTATTCACAGGTATTGTAGACATTGAATGCTTCTGGTAAAATCCCAAAATGTTCCAGAAAGTTCCACCCACACCAGATCCAAACGTATCAGCAAATGGTTCTGTTAGTTGGATGTCAGAGAAGCGATAGGTGAGCTGGACATGGTGACTTACCCCTGTAATCCCGATACTCAAGCGACGGAGGCAGGTGGACCGTGGTGAATTTGAGGTCATTCTGGGTGGCATGCTGACTTCCAGGACAGCCTGTAGAGACCCTATTTTACAAAAAGGAAAGGAGGAGAAAGTAGAAGATATAAAAGAGAAGGAAACTTAAGGGGGATGGCTATTTCGGGTAGGAGTCTCCCAGAATTATTTCAGTAACAGTATCATTTCAGAGAACGAAATTCCCTCAGGGTCTGCTCTTTCTTCAAGAACATTTGTGTTTTTCTCAACTAATTACCAGTGCTCAACAGGTTAGTGTACTTAAAATTATTTGTTTATAAAACATATCACAAGGGCTGGAGAAACGGCTTAGCAGTTAAGGCACATGCCTGCGAAGCCTAAGGACCCAGGTTCGATTCTCTAGGTCACACGTAAGCCAGATGTACGGGGGGGGGGGCATGCGTCTGGAGTTCGTTTGCAGTGGCTAGAGGCCCTGCTGCGCCCATTATCCCTCTTTCTCTCCCTGTCTCTCTGTCTCTAATAAATGAAAAAATAATTTTAAAAAAGCTTATCACAGGCTGTAGGGATGGCTTAGCAGTTAAGGCATTTGCCTGCAAAGCCAAAGGACCCAGGTTCAATTACCCAGGACCCACATAAGCCAGATGTACAGGGGGGCGCATGCGTCTGGAGTTCATTTGCAGTGGCTGGAGGCCCTGGCACGCCCATTCTCTCTCTCTCTCTCCCTCTTTCTCTGTCAAATAACTAAATAAATTTTAAAAAAACTTATCACAATAGGAGTGTAGAAAAATAAGCTCTTTAATCATTTAGTACCTGGCAGGTGATATTTCCTGTGATTTTTTTTTTTTTCCATTACAGTTTTTGCCATTTCAAAGATTCAGCTTCCTTTTTCCCTGTCAGCCACCATCCAGTCTCGACCCATCGGCACGTAGTTACATAAGACACCTCAGAGCTGCTCTCTCCTTTCATGTCATGTAAGAAATTAGTCTGATCTGAACATGGTTTCCCTACAAGAATAACTAGCTCTGTCTAAAATAACCTCGTTAGAGTATGAATGACTTATCTCACTAAGCTGCCAGAAATTCATTCTTTTAGTACATGCTCAGATAATATTTTTATCAAGTGGTGAAAATTAACTTGGAACTAAGGATTTAAATTTAATGTATATGAAGGAATACCTGTAAGCACACAATCCAGTGATACTCATAATAGAGGCTATCTTTAAAGAATTATAGAGTCTAACTATTAATACCCTTCCCTGTAGAATAATATGGATATAACACTAATAAAAAATTAATTATGGCCGGGCATGGCGGCGCATGCCTTTAATCCCAGCACACGGGAGGCAGAGGTAGGAGGATCGCTGTGAGTTTGAGGCCACCCTGAGAATACAGTGTGAATTCCAGGCCAGCCTAGGCTAGAGTGAAACCCTACCGCAAAAAACCAAAAACAAAAAAAAATTATGGCCGGGCTTGGTGGTGCATGCCTTTAATCCCAGCATTCGGGAGGCAGAGGTAGGATTGCCGTAAGTTTGAGGCCACCCTGAGACTACATAGTGAATTCCAGGTCAGCCTGAGCTAGAGCGAGATCCTACCTTGAGGGAAAAAAAAAAAGAGCAAAATAAAGATATACAATTATATACTACAGCACATCCTAAATCTTAAAGATAATTAAATTTTTTAAAAAGTTTTTTTGAGGTAGGGTCTCACTCTAGCTCAGGTTGACCCAGAATTCACTATGTAGTCTCAGGGTGGTCTTGAACTCACGGCGATCCTCCTACCTCTGCCTCCCCAAGTTCTGGGATTAAAGGCATATACCACCACGCCTGGCTTATTTTCCTTTAAAAGGGAGAACTGGGCTGGGGAGATGGCTCAGCAGTTAAGGTGCTTGGCTACAAAGTCTAACGACACCAGTTCAGTTCCCCAGTACCCATATAAATCCAGGTGCACAAAGTGGCCCATGCATCTGGAGTTCATTTGCAGTGGGTGGAAGGCCTGGCATGCCCATTCTTTCTGTCTGTCTGTCTCTACTTGCAAGTTATATATATATATATATATATATATATATATATTTTTTTTTTTTTTTTTTTAAAGGAGAACCCAAGTTTCAAGTTTCGGGAAGAAGGGGCTAAATCAGTGAGAGCATGTTGATTTATGGAAGGTCTGGTGGGCGACAGTGTGACTAGCTATGAAGATGGCAGATCATGATGGCGCTCAGCCTCTGACTGCTTGTCTGAACTTAGCTTCATTCCTTAGCGCCTCTGGCTAGTTTGGTAACCCTCGTGTTATGGAATTGGCACAGGGGTTAAATAAATAACTATAAAATGCTCAAATCAGTGCCTGATGTGTAGGAGAGGCTCAGTAAATGGTTGCCATCATCATCACTGCTGTACATTTTCTGAACTTTTTTTTTTTTTTCTTGGAGTTTTTCGAGGTCGGGTCTCACTGTAGCCCAGGCTGACCTGGAATTCACTATGTAGTCTCAGGATGGCCCGGAACTCACGGCGATCCTCCTACCTCTGCCTCCCGAGTGCTGGGATTAAAGGTGTGCACCACCACGCCCTGCTTTGTGTACATTTTTTTAAAAAATGTATTTTATTTATTTATTTATTTAAGAGAGAGGGTGTGCCAGGTCCTCCAGCCACTGCAAACGAACTCCAGACCCATGCGCCACCTTGTGCGTCTGGCTTATGTGGGTCCTAGGGAATTGAACCAAGATCCTTTGGCTTTGTAGGCAAATACCTTAACCACTAAGCTATCTCTCCAGTCCTGTGTACTTTTTTTTTTTTTTTTTTTTTTTTTAAGAAAGTAGGTATGCTCTTGTAAGGGAATATGCCTAGAAAATTAGATTTTTTTTTTTTTTTGGTTTTTGAGGTAGGGTCTCACTGTAGCCCAGGCTGACCTGGAATTCACTATGGAATCTCAGGGTGGACACAAACTCATGGCGATCCTCCTACCTCTGCCTCCAAGTGCTGGGGTTAAAGGCGTGCACCACCATGCCGGGCTGAAAGTTAGAATTTTATTTATTTATTTATTAGAGACAGACAGAGAGAGAGTGAGAATGGACATACCAGGGCCTCCAGCCACTGCAAACGAACTCCAGATGCATGTGCCACCATGTGCATCTGGCTTACGTGGGACCTAGAGAATTGAACCTGGGTCCTTAGGCTTTGCAGGCATGCACCTTAATTGCTAAATACATTGCTCTCTAGCCCTAGAATTTTTTTTTAAGTGCAAGAAAAATAACACCAAAAGAGACAGAACAACAATGGGCATGGATCAGACATGGGTTGAAACTGAAGGGAGACGTCTTGTGTATGGTTTCTCCACTCAGGCACGACTTGAGCTGAGGATCTCGGGGTAGATGTGGAATAACTTGATTTTTTTTCTTTCACCTCCCCAAGCCACTGAAGAGTAGAAGCAGTAGTCACAGAACAAATAGAAAAAAAGGCAGCAGGGCTGGATGAATGGCCTTGTAGTTAAGGCATTTGCCTGCAAAGCCAAAGGATCCAAGTTTGATTCCCCAGTACCCATCTAAGGCAGATGCACAAGGTGTACATGCATTTGGAATTTGTTTGCAGTGGCTAGAGGTCCTGGTGTGACCATTCTCTCTATCTCTCAAATAAATAAATAAATAAATAAATAAATAAAATATTTGAGCCAGGTGTGGTGGTGCACGCCTTTAATCCCAGCACTTGAGAGGCAGAGGTAGGAGGATCACTGTGAGTTCAAGGCCGTGAGTCTAATTCCAAGTCAGCCTGGCCTAGAGTGAGACTCTACCTTGAAAAAAAAAAGTTGATTTATCTGTGAAAGAGGAAGACTTGGATCTACTTAAGAAGTTGGTTAAAAAAATTTTTTTTCTTTCATTTTTCAAGAAAGGGTTTCACTCTAGCTCAGGCTGGCCTGGAATTCACTATGTAGTCTCAGGATGGCCACAAACTGGTGGCAATCCTCCTACCTCAGCCTCCCCAAGTACTGGGATTGAAGGTGTGTGCCTCCACGCCCAGCTGGTTAAAATCTCAATACTTATCAGGCCTCCTTGAAAGTAGTGAATGATAAAAATGGAACAGGAGTAGAGAAAGACAAGGCAGAAACTAGTGCAAGAGGTGCTCAGTTACTCAAGTTACTCCAAAGCTAAATAAAGCGAGATGTTAGGAGAGCGCGTGTCAGAGACATACCAGACCCCACTGTGTCCCTGAGAAGCAACAACACCAACTTCAGATTCAGGAATCTGTTGAGGATGATTTTTCACTAAAATATATTTCAGGAAAAAAGATCTTGGAAGCAGGGTCAATAGGCATATGGAGTTCTAGAACAGAAAACAGTGGCAGCACCTGTGTTGTATAGTTTTAAAATTTGGGTTTCTTGGGCTGGAGAGATGGCTTAGCGGTTAAGCGCTTGCCTGTGAAGCCTGAGGACCCCGGTTCAAGGCTCGATTCCCCAGGACCCATGTTAGCCAGATGCACAAGGGGGAGCACGTGTCTGGAGTTCGTTTGCAGTGGCTGGCACGCCCACTCTCCTCCCTCTCTCTCTCTCTTTCTCTCTCTCTGTCGCTCTCAAATAAATAAATAAAAATAAACAACAAAAAAAATTTTAAAAAATTTTTGGGTTTCTGCTAAGGACGGGCCTCCCCGGGGGTGGGGGGGGGAAACAGCTGCAAAGCCATGAATGTAGAATACAGTTGCTGGTATGGATGTAGGGTAGTGTGTTCACACCTGGGAGAAGAAGTCATGTTACTGAAAGAAAACCAGGATCATCAAAGAATACCAAGAGAAAAAAGGAAGGCTTGAGAATGAATTGACATTGAAGATGGTATCTCTCAACCTCTTCGTGTCTCTGTAACTAAGTGGCCCCAACCCCACTGAATTAATAATCTCTGGCAAGAGTGAAGGCATTGCTCTTAGATCACTCAGACTAGTTCTTGTAGCTTCAGATGGGGTGAGCTGAGTAAAGAAATGTAGGCCTTTACAGCCAGGCCAAATGAGCCAATGGGTACAATAGTGGCACGTCTGTTATGGGGGAAACCAACCACCCTCTAATTTGACTGGAGGCCCACTCTATGGGAGGGAATACATGCCTGATACTGAAAACCTACAACAGGGGCAGTCATGAGCCCCAGGGGTGTAACGTCTGCTGGTGTCTGGATAAATGTATATACTATACTCACCAAATCGCCCAGTAAGCACTTCTTTTAATGTTCATACCTATATATATGCTACTCTCACTTTTGGTTAGGGAAGCTTCTCTTTTCAGATGGCAGCGACCTTAGGATGATTCAGAAGGCACCATGGTGCTGAGAAGAAGTGACAGAGGAGTGCTCAGCACTGCAATATCTCTATCACACCTTCCAAGGCTCAGGGTCCATTGTGGAAGAGGTGGTAGAAAGAATGTAAGAGCCAAAGGAAGGGTAGGACTCCTTACAACGTGCTCCTCCAGACACAAAATGGCCTGGATATCCATGACCTCACAGTGCCTGACACTACCTACACAAGACCATCATAAGAGGAGGAAAAGATGATGACATCAAAATAAAAGAGAGACTGATTGTGAGGGGAAGGGGATATGTTGGAGAGTGGAGTTTCAAAGGGAGGGAGGGAATTACCATGTGATATCGTTTACAATAATGGAAGTTGTCAATAAAAAAATATTTTTAAAAAGGAAATGCAGGTCTTTAGAATATTGGGTGGGTTTTGTTGGTGGTGGTGGTGGGAGAGTGGGTACTGGGGGAGGAAGTGTTATGGAAGTGTTTGAATGTGAAATGACCCCCACAGCCTCGTGTATTTGAACACTTCGTCCTCCGCTGGTGGCACTGTTTAGGGTTCTTTGTTTTTTTTTTTTCTTTTTTTTTTTGGTTTTCCGAGGTAGGGTCTCACTCTAGCTCAGGCTGACCTGGAATTCACTATGGAGTCTCAGGGTGGCCTTGAACTCACGGTGATCCTCCTACCTCTGCCTCCCGAGTGCTGGGATTAAAGGCGTGCGCCACCACGCCCGGCTACTGTTTAGGGTTCTACTGGCTCTGCTTCCCATCATCACAGATGTGCTGGGATCACAGACGCCTGCGTCGCTTTGCACCCAGGTTTATGTGAGTGCTAGGGCTTTGAGGCAAAGCTGCAGGCTTTGCAAGCAAGTGCCTTTAACTGCCAAGCCATCTCGCCACACCTCACTGTTCTGGAAGGTTATGAAACCTTAAGGAGATGGAGCCTCGCTAGGGGAAGTGGGTCACTGGAGGTGGGCCTGGAGGTTTTATAGCCCAACCTCACTTCTGGTCTAGTCTATGCTTCCTGACTACATATGCCGTGTAACCAGCCAGTTCATGCTCCTGACACCGTGCGTTTCCTGCCGTGATAAACCATATCCCTTCTTAAAACATGGATCCAAAACAAACCGTTCAGTGCTTTTGTCAGGTATTTTATTGTAGCAACAGGAAAAGTAACAAACACAGAAAACTGGTACCAAGAGTGAGGTGGTTGCTGCAAATAGGCCTGACCATGTGGGTCTTCGGAGGAATATATGGAAGAGTTTGGAGCTGTGGGCTTGAGAAGCCCTAGAGTTGTGTAAGCAGAACTTAGCAGGTCATTCTGGTGAGAGTTTGGACGATGAGAATGCTGAGAGAAACGTGGACATTGGAGGCCCAATTTATGAGGTTTCAGAGGAGAAGAAGGTCTCTTGTGAACTGGGCTAAAGACCGTTCATATTCTATTCTGCATTCTGACCGTGCCCTGAAAACTTCAGTGAATCTGAATTCAAAAAATAACAGACTAGGCTGGGCGTGGTGGTGCATGCCTTTAATCCCAGCACTCGGGAGACAGAGGTAGGAGGATCGCCGTGAGTTCGAGGACCACCCTGAGACTCCATAGTGAATTCCAGGTCAGCCTGGGCTAGAGTGAGACCCTACCTTGAAAAATCAAAATAATAATAATAAGAAGAAGAACAACAACAGCAGCAGCAGCAGCAGCGGCAACAGACTAACGTGGTTGGTCCTAGTGCTCTGTACTGGGATGTTAGAAACGGTATACTGCGGGCAAGACCCCACCCATGAAGGCTCTAGTTTGTAACAAGGCAAATACATTTGAAAGGAGAAAGCCTGAACTGCGGCTTGCTAAAGGAGTTCCCTGTTCCAAAGTGGCCACCTAAGAAAAAAAATTTTTTTTTTCAGATTTAACCACCCAGGAACCCAAAGACCACAGCGGTCTAAAGGGACCAGGCTATGTGTTGGTGTCACGGCAGAACTTAGCAGTGCCATCCACGCGGTGCGGCTTTTGAAAGCATGAAAGATGCAAGAACGAGGGTTCGTGGAGTCCCAAGGTACCGAGGTTCCAGAAAGACACCCAGATCAGGCCATGCGTGACACGGTCGGATTCCCTTCTTCAAGGAGCCTGGTGAGGCGGTGGCATAAACTTGAGAAGGTGCAGCATAAGCAGTAATGGGGACTCCACAGTGACAGAGGCGCCAGGACCCTGGGATCTTTGCTGAGGAAAGCTACAAAGCATGTGTGGATCGGGGCCAGTGCACCAAGGAGGTCACACGTGCCTTAGACAGCAGAACTGGAGGGATGGGGCTCCAAGGCCATCGGAGCCTAGATAGTCCCATCAAGAGCCCCCCGATGCTGGACATGGTGTCATAGGATTTGGTGTTTGCTCTGGGATTCACTTCGGTCTGGTGTTTTTTTTTTTTTTTTTTTTTTTCCCTTGCTATGGCCCCATTCCTCCATTTTACACCGTGCTATTGTGAACCTTTTTTATTGTAGGGCGGGGGAGGTGTCACAGCTAAGAGATTACCTTGAGTCTCCAAAGAAACTGGACTTTCCTTTTAATTTTGTGTTTATTTATTTGAGAGCGACAGAGAGAAAGAGGGAGAGAGAGAGAGAGAGAGAGAGAGAGAGAGAGAGAGAGAGAGAGAATGGGCATGCCAGGGCCTCCAGCCATTGCAAAGGAATTCCAGATGCATGCGCCACCTTGTGCATCTGGCTTACCGTGGGTCCTGGGGAATCAAGCCTGGAACTGGGGTCCTTAGGCTTCACAGGCAAGCGCTTAACCGCTAAGCCATCTCTCCAGCCCACCCTTCCTTCCTTCCTTCCTTCCTTCCTTTCTTTCTTTCTAAATTTATTGATTTGACAGAGAAAGGGGGGGGAGGGAGAGAGAGAGAGAATGAATGGGCGTGACAGGGCCTCTAGCCACTGCAAATGAACTCTAGACGCGTGCGCCCCCTTGTGCATCTGGCTAACCTGGGTCCTGGGCAATGTAACCTGAGTTATTTGGCTTTGCAGGCAAAGGCCTTAACTGCTAATCCATCCCTCCAACCCGAAACTGGACTTTTGAACAGTGTTGGGATTGTTAAAGATTTGGGGGACTTTTACTAAAGTTGAAATAAATATATTTTGCATTATGAGACGGCTGTGAGTCTATGGAGGCCAGGAGCAGAATTTTAAGGTTTGAGTGTACAATATTCCCCATAGTCTATGGGTTTAAATAAGTGTCTCCTGGTGGTCATGCTGTGTCAAAGGCTATGGAACTTTTAGAGGTGAAGCCTTACTGGAGAAAGTGGGTCACTGGTGTGGGGGTGCCGTTGAAATTTTGTAGCCCAGCCCCACTTCCTGTCTACTCTCTGTTTCCTGTCTGTAGGTGCAACGCGACCCTCATGCTTCCAATCCATACCTTCCCAGCCATGACAGGCTGTATCTGTTCTTAAACTGTGAGCCAGAACAAACCCTTCTTTCCCTAAGTTGTTTTTGCCATATATTTTTGTCAAAGCAATAAGAAAGCTAATTATAAGATGTCAACCATGTCCTTACTAAAAATGTAGTGTCATAATTAACTTCATGATGAGAAATGTAGCCAAACTGAATTTAAAATCACAAGCAGAAGTTGGAAAGCTGTTTTTCAGGCATCCCGGAAAGGTGGAAACAAACGTTTTCTTTTTAGTTATTTGTTTTTTTTATTGACAACTTCCATAATTGTAAACAATATCCCATGGTAATTCCCTTCCTCCTCACACTTTCTCCTTTGAAACTGCACTCTCTATTCCCCCCCCCCCCATCAGTCTCTCTTTTATTTTGATATCATGATCTTTTCCTCCTCTTATGATGGTCTTGTGTAGGTAGTGTCAGGCACTGTGAGGTCATGGATATCCAGGCCATTTTGTGTCTGGGGGGAGCACATTGTAAGGAGTCCTACCCTTCCTTTGGCTCTTACATTCTTTCTGCCACCTCTTCTGCATTAGACCCTGAGCCTTGGAAGGTGTGATAGAGCTATTTCAGTGCTGAGCACTCCTCTGTCACTTCTTCTCAGCACCATGATGCCTTCTGAGTCATCCCAAGGTCACCACCATCTGAAAAGAGAAGCTTCTCTAACCAAAAATGAGAGTAGCATTAATATATGGATATGAACATTAAAAGAAGTGCTTACTGGGCAGTTTGATAAGCATAGTATATACATTTAGCCAGACACCAGCAGACGTTACCTCCCTAGGGCTCATGACTACCCCTGTTGTAGGTTTTCAGTATCAGGATGTATTCCCTCCATGGAGCGGGCCTCCAGTCAAATTAGACGGCACTTGGTTTCCACCATGACAGACATGCCACTATTGCACCTGTTGGCTCATTTGGCCTGGCTGGCCAAATTTAAGGCTTGCAGTGTCCACTTTTGAGTATCTTCACTGGTGACTTCTCTCTCTCCCATTGAACTGCATGCAGCGTGGCTTTCTCCAGCTTTCTGTCAGCTGGTCTACATGGAGGAGGTTTTCAGCTCAGCTCCAGCAGGATTTCTCAGTGACCTTGTAGCCCAAGTATGTGGAGTCTTCAGCAATAGGGTCTTACCATCTGTTCCTTCTTTTTATTTTTTATTGCCTTTGTATTATTCTCTTTCCCCCCTGAGGAAGCTAAAGTTGGATATACTCTTTGATAGGCAATAGTTACAAGTTTCTCTACGCTAGGTTCTAGAACAACATCCCCCTATTATTTCAGAAGTTATTTCTCCTTCTACGTTTATAGAACATAAGCGATTGGGGTGTCTTTCTTCAATTTTGAAAGTGCCATATCCGTTGTAACGGAAGAAGACTCAGTGGCCACTGAAGGATCTCACACACCTAGGCATTTGAGGACCCTCTGCCAGGGACTGAAAAATAGTTATTTTTTTTTAAGTCATGGGGAGGAGTATTAAACTTTAAGGTCTTCAGAGTCCCGTTTACAATAGAAAGAGGAATTCATCTTGAATTTCCCTAGAAATTTAGTAGTGGGAAGCACTTCACATTGCTCAATTTTTTTAGCCAGTTTTTGTTATTTCAGTTGGATTCTTGTAAGTAGTTTTCTCTGTTGACCAATTTTCAACACTTATGAGCAGGTATGACTTCAAATGGAACATAGAAGGTGAGTATTTGGCTCCGGGAAGTGCAACCTTGAAGTTAAATGGATTAGTGACCTTGTCCTGGCCCTTCATGGAAAATCTTTTTTTTTTTTAATTTTTTTAATTTTTATTTATTTATTTGAGAGCAACAGACAGAGAGAGAAAGAGGCAGATAGAGAGAGAGAGAGAATGGGCGTGCCAGGGCCTCCAGCCACTGCAAATGAACTCCAGACGCGTGCGCCCCCTTGTGCATCTGACTAACGTGGGTCCTGGGGAATCGAGCCTTGAACCGGGGTCCTTAGGCTACACAGGCAAGCGCTTAACCGCTAAGCCATTTCTCCAGCCCTCGTAGAGGGTCTTAAAGAGGGCTAGCTAAGCTCTGTGTCTCATTGGTCCCAGGAAGTTACAGTGAGGTCCAGTGGTAACGATTGCAGGAGCCGCTAACTTAATGGGATAGTTCTTGGTGAACAAAGATTTGGTCAAGCCCAGGTGTTAAAGAAAGAATAATGGGGCTGGAGAGAGGGCTTAGCTGTTAAGCGCTTGCCTGTGAAGCCTAAGGACTCCAGTTTGGGGCTCGATTCCCCAGGACCCACGTTAGCCAGATGCACAAGGGGGCGCACGCGTCTGGAGTTCGTTTGCAGTGGCTGGAGGCCCTGGCGCACCCATTCTCTCTCTCTATCTCCCCCTTTCTCTCTCTGTCTGTTGCTCTCAACTAAATATAAATAAACAAAAAAAATTAAAAAAAAAAAAGAATAATGGCTGGGAAAGGGAGTGTGAGTAGTTCAGCATGGCTACCTACATTTTTGCCCAAGCTCACGAGGGAGAAAGCTTCTGCTCAAACTTTTGTTCCTTTTCTACCCTCTTGCTAGACCTTACACAGGAAAGACTTAGTGTGGTCAGAGCCAAGGGGACACTTCGCTAGAGGGAGGGATCATAGAGGGAGGGATCATGACATAATAGGTCATGATGCCTGTAATTTCACGGACTACCACTAGGGGTGGCAAACTGGTTTGTAAATCCTGCCCCCAAGTGGTGACTGAACCTGGGGAAGGTAGGTGGGTCACCCCCTAGAGAAGGCCTCTGCCCCTCTGTTAACAAGTATGTGGCTCTGGCAAGCCAACCTCTCTCTGGTTGATGATACCTCTCCAATAGCCTAAGATTTTTGTTTTTATTATTTATTTATTAGATACAGATAAAGGGAGAGAGAGGGAGAGAAAGAGGGAGACAGAGAGAGAGAGAAAATGGGCACATCAGGGCCTGTAGCCACCGCAAACAAACTCCAGACACATGTGCCACCTTGTGCATCTGGCTTATGTGGGACCTGAAGAATCGAACCTGGGTCCTTGGGCTCCATAGGCACGCATCTTAACCACTAAGCCATCTCTCCAGCCCCTCTGCCCTCTATTTAAACCTAAACTTTAAGTCAGAACCTTGAAGATGAATTTAGGACATCATTGGAATTATTCGTTCCTCATCAAGTTGGCCACATTAAAGAAATTCCCCTTTTTCTGCTTTTCACTGTGACTTACCTGTTTAATTGGCCTTTTGAGGGTGGATGGCCAATCCTAGCTTTTTAAGGGGGGTCCAGGCTCAGGCTCTGACCCCGCTAACAACCCTGGTAATGCAGGCAGGAGGATCATCAGTTTAAGGTATTCCTCAGCTACATAGCAAGTTTGAGGCCATCCTGGAATAAATAAGACCTTGTCTCAACAACAACAACAAAAGATTGTTGGGGGCCCGGCATGGTGGCGCACGCCTTTAATCCCATTTGGGAGGCAGAGGTAAGAGGATCGCCATGAGTTCGAGGCCACCCTGAGACTACATAGTGAATTCCACGTCAGTCTGAGCTAGAGCGAGACCCTACCTTGAAAAGCCCAAAACAAAACAAAACAAAAATGTTGGGGAATATTTTGTAAGCACAAGTTATCTCTGTGCTTGGTGAATGAGTATTGCCATCAAGTTATAAGTGATAGAAAAAGTGTTAAGAGAAAGACAATTCCAAGAAAGTGGTAATATTGTTAAATTCAACACATGTAATAATTTCTTATTTTGCCCATAAAGAGCTATACATTTTATATCAAGAGAAAATGAATTTCTCTGTTCTCAGCCACTTAGAGAATATTGGTTTGAAGAGAAGCCAGATTGCTCCTTTCCTGAGGGCTCCCAGGAGGCTTGAGCCAATCCAGGAGTTTGTTTGCAGCGGCTAGAGGCCCTAGTGTGCCCATTCTCTCTCCCTCTCTCCTCTCTCTGCTTGTAAATAAATACATATACATATTAAAAACAAAGCAAAAACTATATTACAACTGACCATACCAGGACTGGTAGCATATGTCTAAAATCCCAGCTATCAGGAAGATGAGGCAGGAGGATTACCATGAGTTTGAGGCCAGCCTGGTCTACATAACTAGTTTGAGGCAAGCCTGGGCTACATAGAAAGGTCCTATCTCAAAGACATCAAAAAAGCTGGGCATGGTGGCGCACGCCTTGGTTAGGCAGAGGATTATGGTGAGTTCGAGGCCACCCTGAGACTACAGAGTGAATTCCAGGTCAGCCTGGGCTAGAGTGAGACCCTACCTCGAAAAACCAAAATAAATAAATAAGAACCCCTTAAAAAAAAAAAAAGAAAAATACTCTGACAGATGCTCAACAGAAGTGGGGGGGGAGTGTCTGCACCCCAGTGCTGTTCTTGGAGGAAGAAGGTTAATAAACTGTGTCAGATGACATCAGCTCTGTGACGCTCCTCTGGGTCACATTTCTCTTCAGTGGCAGGTTAAAATGTAGATTTATATGTAAAATAACTTTGAGAAAATGTGACTTTTGTTTGGTGGAGCACAGGAGAGTGAAGCGCCAAGATTTTGGGGTGTGAATCTTACCCAATCCATCCCCACTCATTACTTCCCTTCTCCATTTCAAGATAGCTTCCCACACCACACTTATGGAAATTGAAAATTAGAGAACTGATTTGTGTGTATGTGTGTGTGTGTGTGTGTGTGTAAGTAAAACCCTTCCAGCTATTACTTACGTAGGATCCCAAATGAAAGGAAGCAGACTTTCAAAAACAAACAAGATGGGCCGATTAAACACCTCCAGCATTCTAATAACCTTGGTTACAACCCCTTAGTTTAAAAGGAAACAAGAGATACTCATCAAAGGTGGACAGCTTTTAGCATAGAGCTTGTGATTTGGGGGTGGGGGTGGGGGCGCTACCTGAGAGCCATCTTGTCCTGACAAGAAGGAACTGGAACTTGCCAGTCATTAAAGACCTCACTGGCAGAGTCCGCCCCCACCACAGGATGTGTTTCTGTCCTGATACGGATCAACTTTCTTATGCGCCTTATTTTAATGAATGCTTAATGTAAAATGGAGGGTATTCTTGTTTTAAAATATAGTTCGTTTGTTACTCGTTAGATCAGGATCCTCTGGAGAAGTGGGGCAGGCCAAGGATTGTTCGCCTGCAAATCAGAGAATGGTCAAGTACAGCCAGATATTCCTGCAGTCTTCACTGAAGAGTCGTCTTTTAGCCCTCCTCCTATGTAAGGCATATCCCTGTTCCTTTGACTCCATTCTCCAGTGTCCTATCTTTTTTGCTTTGTTTTGTTTTGGGGTAGGATCTCACTCCACTCCAGGCTGACCTGGAATTCACTATGAAGTGATCCCCAGTAACCACATAAAGCCAAACACACGATGTGGCACATGTACCTGGAGTTCGTTTGCAGTGGCGAGAAGCCTTGGCAACCCTATTTTCTATTCTCTTTCTCTCTATCTCCTCCCTTCTCTCTCAAAATACTAAAAAATTATTAGAGGTTTTTATTTAGTTAGTTACTTTATTTTCAAGGATGGAAAGAGAAGAGAGAATGGGTGAACCAGGGCCTCTAGCCACTGCAGGCGAACTCCAGTTGCATGCGCCACTTTGTGCATCTGGTTTACATGGGTACTGGGATCAAACCCAGTTCCTTAGGCTTTGCAGGCAAGCACCTTAACCACTGAGTCATCTCTTCAGCCCTGTTTCGCCATTTTTAAAAAGAAAAACAGTATATACGGCCATGTAGATTAGTTTATGAAAAACACCTATTATAAGGTATGGCACAGTGGGCTCTTAACAAGAAAGTACATAGCATACAATGCTTTGTTTCTAGTGACAAAAAGCACAATTTAAACTACTTTTTAAAAATATATATATTTTATTTGACAGAGAAGGAGGGAGAGAGAGAGAAAGAGAGAAAATGGGCGCACCAGGGCCTCCAGCCACTGTAAACAAACTCCAGACGCGTGTGCCCCCTTGTGCATCTGGCTAACGTGGGTCCTGGGGAATCGAACCTGGGTCTTTGGCTTTGCAGGCTAAGCCATCCTTCCAGCCCTAAACTACCTTCAACAAAAAGAGAGTGTGCCTTGGTTCATAAAATTGAATGGTCCAGAGATAGGGGTTACTTTATATCGGTAGCAATGGAGATTCTTGAGTTGGGTGTGGTGGCGCACACCTTTAATCCCAGCACTCGAGGGGCTGAGGTAAGAGGAAGATCACCCTGAGTTCATGGTCATCCTGGGCTACAGAGTGAGTTCCAGGTGAGTCTCCTGGGATAGAGTGAGTGAGACCCTGCCTCAAAAAAAAAAAAAAAAAAAAAAAAAAAAAAAAAGAACCTGCAGATTCCCTTGGGGCTCAGGATATCAGGATGTAACTCAACTGGTACAAGTGCTTGCCCCTCAAGTCTGCAGAGCTGAGTGCCTACGTACATACCAGGTGTGGTGATATGGGTACCCCTATAATTGCAGCACTGGAGAGGTAGAGGCAGGTGGACCCCTGGAGCTTGCTGGGTGGCTCCAGGCTAATGAGAGACCCTATCTCAAAAAGAGATAGATAGGGGCTGGAGGGATGGCTTAGCAGTTAAGGCACTTGCCTGCAAAACCTAACAACCCGGGTTCAATTCCCCAGTACCCGTGTACTGCATCTGGAGTTTGTTTGCAGTGACTGGAGCCTTGGCATGCCCATTGTCTCTCTCTCCTATATCTGCTTGCAAATAAATAAAAAAATGCTTTTTAAAAAGAAGTAAGTGGTGGGGCTAGGGAAATGGCTTGGCAGTTAAGGCATTTGCCTGCGAAGCCTAAGGACCCCAGTCCAATTCCCCAGGACCCACGTAAGCCAGATGCACAAGGGGGCGCATGTGTCTGGAGTTTGTTTGCAGTGGCTGGAGGCCCTGGCATGCCCATTCTCTCTTTCTCTCTGCCTCTTGCTCCCTCTCTCTCAAATAAATAAATAAATGAAATAAAATAAAATAAAGAAAGCTGGGCATGGTGGTGCATGTCTTTAATCCCAGCACTCGGGAGGCAGAGGTAGGAGGATCCCCGTGAGTTTGAGGCTACCCTGAGACTACATAGTGAATTCCAGGTCAGCCTGGGCTAGAGTGAGACCCTACCTCGAAAAAATCCCCCCAAAAAAAAATAAAAAATAAAAAATAAAAAAAGAAGTAAAAGGTATGCCCGAGGATAACACCAGGGTTGTACTCTATCCTTCACACACATGTGCACACACGTCTTCACACATGCGTGCATATCATACACTCCATAGCAAAACAAACAAACAAAAACCAAACACCCTTGGGGCTGGAGAGATGGCTTAGTGGTTAAGCCCTTGCCTGTGAAGCCTAAGGACCCCGGTTGGAGGCTCGACTTCCCAGGACCCACGTTAGCCAGATGCTCAAGGGGGCCTACGCGTCTGGAGTTTGTTTGCAGTGGCTGGAGGCCCTGGCATGCCCATTCTCTCTCTCTCTCTCTCTCTCTCTCTCTGTTACTCTCAAATAAATAAATAAAAATGAATAAAAACTTAAAAAAAAAAACAAACAAACCAAACACCCCAGACTTTTTCCAGGGCTTCAGTCACTAAGAACTGTTACTAAGGACTTAACCCTATCACTAAGCATGCAAGTATCTTTCCATCTTTCCATTTTGACTTCTGAGTGTCAGCTTTATCCTCCAGCCCTAGTCACAAGAAGGGCACATGCACTTGTTCACGTCTAGAATCGGCTCCAACCGCGCAGCAAGCATCAACTCAGGTCATGCGCCTGCCCTGGCATCGGGAACCAAAACCTATACCTAAGAGCCTGGCGTTTGCCGCTTGGTCTTAACTAACCCCCACCCCCCCGGGGTGAGTGCATCGGGTTCCCTGGAAACACGGGGTCTACATGAAGGACAGTGGGTTCCCAGAAGAGAAAATCAAGGTGCTGCGAGGGACAGAAGCCAGGCAGAGGCAAGTGACCAATGTCCCCAACGGTAGCTATTATTGTAATGGCTTTCTTGGTCGTTAGCCCTCAGCTCTTGGCGTTTTGCCTTGGAAATCACGAAAATCAACAAGAATCTAGGAACTCTTACTTTGAGTAATTGTATTCTCTCTAGGAAAAAAAAAAAAAATCCTTGTAAGTATCAAATGAAGGTTAATTTCCCTGGGTGTAGGCCCCTGCGCGTGCGCAGTATTGGGCTGGGGAGGGAGATGGCTCAGTAGTTCCCAAAGCTTGGAGCGCTTGTCATCTGAGCATGAGGACCTCCGACGTCCCAGAACCTGCTGAAAAAGACATCTGGGCATGGCTGCACACCTCTGTAACCCCAGTCTGGTGGGGGTGGCGGGGCAGAGACTGGAGAATCACCGCGGTTGCTGACTGAGAAAGGGCAGCTCCAGCTTGACCGAGCGACCCAGTCTCCAGGAATTAGAGCGAGCTAGAAGGGTGTTGCAGTCAGGTTCGCATTGCTGGCAGAAATCACCCAACCAAGGGCAGCTTGTGGGAAAAAAAAAAAGAGGTTTATTTTGGCTTACAGGCTTGAGGGGGAAGCTCCATGATGGCAGGGAAAACGATGGCATGAGCAGAGGGTGGACATCACCCCCTGGCCAACATAAGGTGGACCATAGCAACAGGAGAGTGTGCCAAACACTGGCATGGGGACACTGGCTAGAACACCCATAAGCCCGTCCCCAACAATACACTGCCTCCAGGAGGCTTTAATTTCCGATTGCCATCAGCTGGGGAACCTAGCATCCAGAACACCTAAGTTTGTGGGGGACACCTGAATCAAACCAGCACAGAGGGCCTCCCAAGTTCTCCTCCAGCCTCTGTGAGCATTTGCTTAGTGTACTGCATCTGCACACGTGTGCGTAGATCACACCTGCTTTACACACGCAGAAAGAAACAAAGAAGGAAGGAACGAAAGGGAAAGAGAAAGGAAAGAGAAATGGGAGGGGAGAGAAGGGAAGGGAAGGGAAGGGAGGGGAGGAGAGGGAAGGGAGGGGAGGAGAGGGAAGGGGAGGGAAGGAGAGGGAAGGGAGGGGAGGAGAGGGAAGGGAAGGAAAATGGAGGAAAGGGAAGGGAAGGGAAGGGAAGGGAAGGGAAGGGAAGGGAAGGGAAGGGAAGGGAAGGGAAGGGAAGGAAGGGAAGGGAAAGGGAAAAGAAAAGGGAAGGGAAGGGAAAGGGAAGGGAGAGAGGGAAGGGAAGGGAAGGGAAGGAAAGGGAAGGAAGGGAAGGGAAGGGAAAAGGGAGAGAGAAGGAAAGGGAAGGAAGGGAAGGGAAGGGAAGGGAAGGAAGGGAAGGAAGGAAGGAAAGGGAAGGAAGGAAGGGAAGGGAAGGGAAGGGAAGGGAAGGGAAGGGAGGGAAGGAAAGGGAAGAGAAAGGAAGGGAGAGAAGGGAAGGGAAGGGAAGGGAGGGAAGGAAAGGGAAGGGAAAGGAAGGGAGAGAAGGGAAGGGAAGGGAAGGGAAAGGAAGGGAGGGAAGGGAAGGGAAGGAAGGGAAGGGAAGGGAAAGGGAAGGGAAGGGAAAGGAAAGGAGGGAAGGGAAGGGAAGGGAAGGGAAGGGAAGAGAGAGGAAAGAAGGAAGGGAAGGGAAGGGAAGGGAAGAAGGGAAAGGAAGGGAGAGAAGGGAAGGGAAGGGAAGGGAAGGGAAGGGAGGGAGGAAGGGAAGGGAAGGGAAGGAAAAGGAAGGAAGGACAGAAGGGTTCAACAAAACCAAAGGAGAACAGGATGAAGTTGAGGAGATGAAGACCTGGCACCATGCCAAACCCAGAAGGCCCACGTGCTTATTTGTCCCGCTCTTTTCTGATGCCAGATCAGAAGCTGTGCAATGAATTAGGGACAAAGGGACGAGTCAACAAGAGGGGGCAATCCCCCAAAGCAGAGCTGATAGAGGACCTGAATGAAACCTGATCTCCTGCCCTTACAGCTTCTCCCTGACCACGGAGGAGAGGCCTTCTCTTTTGCCTCAGTCCCTGTTTGAGGACTTCCTGCCAAGTTTATTCTCTGCCAAGTTTATTCTGCCCTCTACCAAAGCAGCTTTACCAAGCTCCTGGACAATCTCTATTCATTGGTTAAAATGTATTTTTCTCGGGGCTGGAGAGATGGCTTAGCAGGTTAAGGCATTTGCCTGCAAAGCCAAAGGACCTCAGTTCGATTCTGCAGTACCCACATAGAGCCAGATGCACAAGGTGGCGCATGCTTGTTTGCAGTGGCTGAAGGCCCTGGCGCACCCATTCTCTCTCTCTCCCCCTGTGTCTTTCTCTCTCCAATAAATAAATAAAATATTTTTTAAAACGTATTTTTCTTGTCATTAAAATTTAATTTTAATTTTATTTATTTATTTGAGATGGAAAGAGGGAGAGGGAAAGAGAGAGAGAGAGCCAGGGCCTCCAGCCACTGCAAATGAACCTCAGATACATGTGCCACTTGTGCATCTGGCTTACGTGGATCCTGGGCAATCGAACCTGGGTCCTTTTTGGCTTTGCAGGCAAGCAGCCTTAACCACTAAGCCATCTCTCCAGCCCTCTTACCAGTTTTTTTTTTTTTTGAAATAGCAGTTCACTATGTAGCCCTTGAATTTGTGATCCTCCTGCCTCAGCCTCCCAAGACCTGGCTAATAGGCCAGGCTACATTTTGGTGAAGACTTCACTTTTTTATTTTATTTATTTATTTGCCAGTATGTGTGTGCATGTGCGCACACATGCGCACACACATGCCTGTGTACACAGGGCCTCTTGCCACTGTAAATGAATGCCAGGCACATGAGCCACTTTGTACATCTTGGCTTACATGGGCAGCTTGTTCCTTTAACGGCTGAGCCATCTTCCAGACTCTGGTTTAAATGCCACTGTGGCGTCACTTCCTGCCCTGCCTCCGTCAGGCTGATTTGAGCATCCTGTTTGGTGCTCCTACCTACTGTCTCTCATCTGACTGCAAACCCTACAACCCCCCCCCCCGCCGCCCCCCCCCCCCCCACTACATTCCAGTGTCCCACAGCAGGGATGGTTTCTTTGGTTCTGCACTGCCCATTGTGATGCCTGACTCACAGTCACTCAAGAAAGGAAACTGACAATTCCTATGCTTATTATCTGATACCATCTTACCCGAAGCTTCAGAGATACAACGGCTTGCAAAATGAAGTGTTTTTCAATTCAAGGACAATTTGTCCTCTAGAAATTAATTAGAAATGAGGCCCACAGAGACGTGTCGAAGAGGTTTTGAAGCAGTTTTATCCACTCAGACTTTGAATATATTTTGTTTTTAGTTACTTATTTATTTAACAGAGAGAAGGAGGGAGAGAGAGAGAGAGAGAGAAAGAGAGAAAGAGAATGATCACGCCAGGGCCCTCAGCTGCTGCAAACAAACTCCAGACTCACGTGCCACCTCGTGCATCTGGTATTACGTGGATCCTAGGGAATCAAACCTGGGTCCCTTGGCTTTGCAGGCAAGCACCTTAACCGCTAAGTCATCCCTCCAGCCCATCCACTCAGACTTTGGAAGTGATCAAAACAGGAACCAAACTGCCAAGAAGATCCAGGATGCCCCAGGACCATTTTTAGTCTCCATCTTCCAACATGTTCCTGTCCTCAAACTCTGAGAAGATATTAATTTCCCCCTCTTTAGTCGAGGAGTGCTCATATATATTCTTTTTCCCTGTTGTTTGTTCTCCAGAGAATGAGGATGCACTCATCACATGAACATGCCCATTATGACCGTTCATGCCTCCAAACGCTCCTTATTAGCGTTTCCAGAAAGACCCACACCACTGCACTAAGCAAACTTCCTGTAGCACCTCATGTCTGGTTGCAAAGAGCTCATATGACCTTCACACAGGGAATTTGTTTTCTGGGCATGTGCCACCTTGTGCATCTGACTTACGTGCGTCCTGGGGAATTGAACCCGTGTCTTTAGGCTTTGCAGGCAAGCACTTAACCACTGAGCCATTGCTCCAGCCTGGCAAGAGAACATTCTTGATGTGACTGACCAGGTACCTCAAGAGAGAATTGGTGCTCCAGGGCCTCAGCTATTGCAATCAAACTTCAGATGCTTGTGCCACCTAGTGGGCATGTGCAACCTTGTGCTTGCCTCACCTTTGTGCGTTTGGCTAATGTGGGATCTGGAGAGAGATGGAACCTGGGTCCTTAGGCTTTGCAGGCAAGCACCTTAACCACTAAGCCATCTCTCCAGCCTGACTCCATCTATTTTTGCTTAAAGAGGTGATGTCTGGTTTTGGAGAGGCAGAGAGAGAATCAGCATGGCCGGCAATACACAATACACGCTTCCTGCTAAGGGAGAAACGTTCAGACATCTGGGCCCTGTTTCTGTTACCCAGTAAAATTATACAGTGTTTTACTAAAATACTATGGGAAGACTGTAAGTTGAATAAAGGTTATTCTAATAATCCTCATCCAAACATTCTTTGTTGTTAAAAACAAAGTGGGGGAGGGCTAGGTGCTTGCTTGCAAAACCTGCCAGCCCGGGTTCAATTCCCCAGTACCCACATAAAGCTCGATGCAAAACAATGGTGTGTCTGGGGCTGGAGAGATGGCTTAGCAGTTAAGTTACTTGCCTGCGAAGCCTAAAGACCCAGGTTCGATTCCCCAGTATCCACATAATCCAGATACACAGGGTGGCGCATGTATCTGGAGTTTGCAGTGGCTAGAGGCCCCGATGTGCCCGTTCTCTCTCACTCTCTCTCAGGTAAATAAATAAAATGTTTTTAAAATGGTACATCTGGCCTTCATGGGCAGCAGCAAGAAGGCCATTTGTACTTGTGTATATATACACATCCACGCACACGAATACAAATAAATAAAAATGTCTTTTAAAAAGTGAGTATAAGGCCGGGCGTGGTGGCACACGCCTTTAATCCCAGCACTTAGGAGGCAGAGATAGGAGGATTGCCATGAGTTCAAGGCCACCCTGAGACTCCATAGTGAATTCCAGGTCAGCCTGGGCTAGAGTGAGACCCTAATACACAAACAAACAAAAATGGGTATAGGACATGGTGGTGTATGCTTTTAGTTCCAGCACTTGGGAGGTTGAGGCAGCAGGATTGTGAGTTCAAGGTCAGCGTGGACTACATAGTAAGGCTTGTCTCAAAAGCTGAAGTAAAATAATTCAAAGTAAACAAATCAATACCTCGATTGGAGATTCTGAGAACATGCTTGCTCCTAACATGTGCAGTAGCCGGGGCAAGAGTGCAACCAGGTTATAAAAGTATTAAACGAGTAGGCTCTATTCACCTTTCCCTGTGTGTGTGTGTGTGTGTGTGTGTGTGTGTGTGTTTGAGTCAGGATATTCTGTAGCCTAGGCTGACTTGAAAATCACTTGGTAGCCCAGCCCAGTCTCAAACTCACAGTGATCTTCCTCCTCTGCTTCCAGAGTGCTAGGATTAAGGGCGTGAGTCACCGTGCTTGGTTTCTCTGCACATGGTTTTTTTTTTTGACACATTGTCAAGTAGATCCTTCTTAAGACAATGTTTTAAAACCTATGTACAGCAGTGGTTTTTATATGGCTGAAAATCAGCTAAACAGCATAAATGATTGGACTTTATTATCGTTTCTTTAGGTATTGTATTAATGGAGTCCTGAAATTTATGTTTATGAAATAATTGCATACTTAATCCATAAATTACCCTGGATTTCTGGGTGTGCTGACACACACCTACAAATCCGGGCACTTGTGAGACAAAGGCACAAGGCTCGCTACAAGTTTGAGGCCAATTTGATCCACACAGTGAATTCCAGACAAACCAGGACTGCATAGTGAGAGCTTATCTTAAAAAATACAAACAAGGGGCTGGAGAGATGGTTTAGCGGTTACGGTGTTTGCTGCAAAGCCAAAGGACCCCCGGTTCAATTCCCCAGGACCCACGTAAGCCAGATGCACAAGGTGGCGCATGTATCTGGAGTTCGTTTGCAGTGGCTTGAGGCCCTGGTGTGCCCATTCTCTCTCTCTCTCTTTCTCTCAAATAAATAAATAAAAATAAAATATTGAAAAAAAAACATTAAAAAAACCAAAGGAAACCCAAACAAATAGTATTCATTTATTATACAAAACACTACATTTTATCTATTTTCTTTTTCAGCAAAATAATGATAATACAGATTTTCATGTAATTTATGCTCTGTTGACAATGACACTGGAATAAATATATTTATTTATTTATTTATTAACATTTTATTTAATAAATAAAATTTGCCGGGCGTGGTGGAGCGTGCCTTTAACTCCAGCACTCGGGAGGCACAGATCGGAGGATTGCCGTGAGTTCAAGGCCACCCTGAGACTACATATCAGATCGGCCTGAGCTAGTGTGAGACCTTACTTTGAAAAACCAAAATAAATAAATAAATAAATTTGCAGAGAGAGAGAGATTGGGAGAGAGCTCACATGGGCACATCAGGGCACCTTGCTACTATAAACAACTCCAGAAGCATGTGTCACTGTCTACATTTGTCTTTATCATTTTTTAATTTTAATTTTTTGGTTTTTCGAGGTAGGGTCTCACTGTGGCCCAGGCTGACCTAGAATTCACTATGTATTCTCAGGGTGGCCTCGAACACATGGCGATCCTCCTACCTCTGCCTCCTGAGTGCTGGGATTAAAGGCGTGCGCCACCATGCCTGGCTGCATCTGTCTTTTTTTTTTTCTTTTCAAATTTTTATTAACAACTTCCATGATTATAAAAATTATCCCATGGTAATTCCCTCCCTCCCCCCATCCCGGTTTCCCCTTTGAAACTCCATTCTCCATCATATCCCCTCTGCATCTGTCTTTATGTAGCTACTTGGTAATCAAACCAGGGCCATCAGGTTTGGCAAGCAAGCACCTTTAACCCCTGAGCCACCTCCCAGCCTGGAATCAGTATATTTAAAATATTTTATTTTGAGCCAGATGTGGTGGCGCACATCTTTAATCCCGGCACTTAGGAGGCAGAAGTAGGAGGAGTGCCATGAGTTCAAGGCCACCCTGAGATTACATAGTGAATTCCAGGTCAGCCTGAGCCACAGTGAGACCCTACCTCGAAAAACTAAAAATAAATAAATAAATAAATACAAATATTTTATTTATATTATTTATTTTTATTTTTTGAGAGAGACAATGAGGCAGAGGAAGAGAAAGAGAGAGAGAGAGAGAAAGAATAGGTGTGCCAGGACCTCCAGCCACAACAAACGAACTCCAGATGCATGCGCCACCTTGTGCATCTGGCTTACGTGGGTCCTGGGGAATTGAACCAAGGTTCTTTGGCTTTGCAGGCAAGCATCTTAACCACTAAGCAATCTTTCCAGCCCTGGAATCAGTATATTTAAAGATCAGAATATGTCATCTTAAAATGTGCTACTTTTGCATAAGGACTATTATTAGTATTATTATTTTGAGCTGAAATAAATTAAGAAGTAGCAAAATATAGACGCCAGGGGGTGTAATTCTGTGGCAGAGTATTTGCTTAGCATGTGTGAGGCCCTGGGTTTGATCCCTAACACTGTAATTTAAGAAAAGTGTGGGGGGAGGCTAGAGGGATGGCTTAGCAGTTAAGGCGCTTGCCTGCAAAGCCAAAAGACCTTGGTTCAATTCTCCAGGATGCATTTAAGCCAGATGTACAAGATGGCGCATGCATCTGGAGTTGGTTTGCAGTGGCTGGAAGCCCTGGTGCACCCATTCTCTCTCTCTCTTCTCTCTCTCTCTCTGCCTCTTCCCCTCTCTCAAATAAATAAACATAAAATATTCAAAAACAAATAGTAATAAATAAATAAAGATAAATATTTGAAAAAAAAGCTTCCAAATACAAAAACGTACATAAAAGCTCTTTGTTGTCCTAGCAAACCTTATTCCTTTAGTCAGAAAACCAGTGCTGAGAACGGTTTGTACTGATGAACCTTACTAAAAGAACCCTTATCTTTTACTAGTTTCCCCATATATTTCACATAACTTACTGCTTCTAGAATTCAAAACCTTTTTTTAGCCAGGCATGGTGGTGCACACCTTCGATCCCAGCACTCAGGAGGCAGAGGTAGGAGGATCTCTGTGAGTTCGAGGCCACCCTGAGACTGCATAGTGAATTCCAGGTCAGCTTGTGCTAGAGTGAGACCTTACCTCGAAAAACATAAACAAACAAACACACACACACACATATATATGCCTTTTCTCCTGTTAACCTGTCTTTTGTCAGTTTAGTTTGCAGGCTCCAGTTACAGATACTCCAAAGGGACAGGAAAAGGTTTCCTAGCTGGGAAGATGACTCAGAGGTTAAATGTGCTTGCTTGTAAAGCCTGCTGGCCTGGGATCAATTTTTTTGTTTGGTTTTTCTTTTGCTTTTTAATTTTTATTTATTTATTTAATTTGAGAGAGAGAGAGAGAGAGAGAGAGAGAGAAGTAGCCACTGCAAACAAACTCCAGACACATGTGCCACCTTGTGCATTTGGCTTATGTGGGTACTGGGGAATCGAACCTGTGTCTTTTGGCTTTACAGGTAAGCGCCTTAACCACTATGCCATCTCTCCAGCCCTCTGGGTTCAATTTTTAAGCCACCCATGTAAGTTGGACACAGAAAAGGGGCATAAGTATCTGATGTTCACTGCAGTAAGAAGCCATGGTGTGGCCCCCAAACACATAAAAATAATTAAGAAGGCAAAGATTTTTCCTCTTCATATACATCTTGAAGTTTTAAGGTTTTTTTTCTGATTTATTTTTTATTTTTTTACTAGAGACAGAGAGAAGGGCAGAGAGAGTGTGAGAACGGGTGTGCCAAGGCCCCTAGCCACTGCAAACAAACTCCAGATGCATGCACCACCATGTGCATGTGGCTTATGTGGGACCTGGAGAATCAAAGCTGGGTCCTTAGGCTTCACAGGCAAGCACCTTAACCACTAAGCCATCTCTCCAGCCCAAATTTTAAGTTTTTATTAGAAAATTTTAAACATTTACAAATATTTAATACAGAGTAAAAGGAACTTCCATGTATTTATCATTTAGCCTCAAGAATGTTCCATTGTTGATCAATCTTGCTTTATTTATTTTTATTTTTGGTTTTTTGAGGTAGGGTCTCACTTTAGCCCAGGCTGACCTGGAACTCACTGTGTAGTCTCAGGGTGGCCTCAAACTCATAGCAATCCTCCTACCTCTGCCTCCCAAGTGCTGGGATTAAAGGCGTGCGCCACCACACCTGGCATATTTTTTAATTCTACCTAATTATTTCAAAGCAAATTCTAAGAAACAAATAATTTTACCATGAATATATTAATATGTATCTTGAGAAAAAGGACCTCTTCAAAATCCATCTTAATGATATTTGTACACCAAATAATAGTTCCTTAATATTAGACCTTTTAAAAATTAATTTCAATGAAATTAGATAAGTTTTATTCTGCTGAGGCTATAGCAATTTGCATTGTCAATACGATTTCTAAATCAATACTTACATTTGGAAATGAACCATAAATTTTACATAGCATGTTCACACATTTTAATGAGGTTACAATAATAATAATCATCATAGAAAATATTATAAATGTTTGATTTTGGCATATGAATTCCATTACTTTCAACTTTCATTGATTTATTTTTGTCAGGCCTCCTTAAAGCAGTATCTATCCATGAAGATTAAATTCTTATGCAATGTTTTTCAATGGCAGTATACCATACAAAACCAAAAAGAGCAGTATGTGTTTGAGGTCATTGAAGTCTCTTTTGAAGGGGACCATAGTGCTATCTAGAATGTATAGCAAGTAATAATAAATAAACTTAGATGTAATTTGTGGATGAACAGTTCCTTTTTCTTTCTTTCTTTCTTTTTTTTTTGGAGGCAGGGTCGCTGACCTGGAACTCACTCTGTAGCCTAAAGCAGGTCTCAAACTCATTGTGATCTTCCTACCTGAGCCTCCCGAATGCTACAACTAAAGATGTGTGCCACTATGCCTGGCTAGGTCATCTCCTTTCTTTCTTTCTTTCTTTCTTTCTTTCTTTCTTTCTTTCTTCCTTCCTTCCTTCCTTCCTTCCTTCCTTCCTTCCTTCCTTCCTTCTTCTTCTTTCTTCCTTTCTTCCTTCCTTTCTTTCTTTCTTTTTTAAAGTTTTTATTGACAACTTCTATACTTACAGACAATAAACGATGATAATTCCCTCCCCTCCCCCACTTTCCCCTTCACACATCTCCACTCCATCATATCTCCTCCCTCTCTCCATTAATTTCTCTTTTATTTTGATGTCATCGTCTTTTTCTCCTATTATGAGGGTCTTGTGTGAAGGTATTGCTAGGCACTGCGAGGTCCTGGATATGGGGCCAATTTCTGTCTGGACGGTTGTATTGTACGCAGTCCTACCCTTCCTTTGGCTCTTACATTCTTTCCGCCGCCTCTTCCGCAATGGACCCTGAGCCTTGGAGGGTGTGATAGAGATGTTTCAGTGCTGGACACTCCTCTGTCACTTCTTCTCAGCACCATGTTGCCTTTTGGGTCATCCCAGTGGTCACTACTATCTGAAAAGAGAAGCCAAAAGTGAGAGTAGCATTAATATATGAATATGAACATTAAGTGTAGTGCTTACAAGGCACAGATATGCATATAGCCAGACAAGAGCAGGCTTTATACCCCTAAGGCTCATGATCTCCCCTACCATAGGCTTTTGATTAGGTTTTCAGTACCAGGTATGTACTCTCTCCCAGAGAGCAGGCCTCCAGTCCAATTAGAGAGTAGTTGGTCTCCCCCTAGAGCAGACATGCCACTATTGCACTCATTTGGTTATTTGGCCTGACTGGCCAAACTTGAGGCTTCCAGTGTCCACTGTTTTCACTGTTGATGACTTCTGTCTCCCATAGGCCAGTGCAGCTTTTTCCAGCTTTCAGTCGGCTGGTCTTCAGGGAAAAGGTTTTCAGCTCAGCCCCAGCTTGATTTCTCAGTGACCTTGCCACCCAGGCATATGAAGTCTTTAGCAATAGGGTCTTACTATTTGTTTCTCATAGGAAGCCAAGGGCCTTGGCAATAGTTTGTAATGTTTTGGAGGCAACAGGGAACTCTCTGGCCAACAACTCACTGGAAGGTATCCCATCCCTGGCACTGAAAATTTCCTAATAATAATCTATGGCTTCTGGATGTGCCATTATCCAAAAGAAGTAGTCTTTCATGTGTCTTATTTAGAATATCTTGAATTTTGATTGACCCTCCCCCCACGCTTCTTTTACTCAATTTCTTCCGCTGGCCTCGCTTAGGCCATTCCACTCCCTGCGATCTGTTCTTCTACTTACATATATACAATACCATCCCCTAAAGTCCTTCTCTCCCCTCCCTCTCTTATAGCCTTTTTCTAGCTTATAGGCCTCTGCTACCAATTTTTGGTTCCAGCTCACACACAAGTCTAAACATTTGTAGCTGGGATCCACATATGAGAGAGAACATGTGGCGCTTGGCTTTCTGGGCCTGGGTTACCTCACTTAGTATAATCCTTTCCAGATCCATCCATTTCCCTGCAAGTTTCATTTTTCTTTACTGCTGAATAGAACTCCATTGCATAGATATGCACCACATCTTTTTTAAATTTTTTTGGTTCATTTTTATTTATTTATTTGAGAGTGACAGAAAGAGGCAGAGAGAGAGGCAGAGAGATAGAGAGAGAGAGAGAGAGAGAGGGAGAGAATAGGCACGCCAGGGCTTCCAGCCACTGCAAACGAACTCCAGACGCGTGCGCCCCTTGTGCATCTGGCTAACGTGGGTCCTGGAGAATCGAGCCTTGAACCGGGGTCCTTAGGCAAGCGCTTAACTGCTAAGCCATCTCTCCAGCCCTCAAAGTAGTTTTTAAAATAATTTTTATTTTTTAATTAATTTATATTTTATCAACAACTTCCATGATTGTAAACAATATCCCATGGTAATTCCCTCCTCCCCCCCACTTCTGCCTTTGAAACTCCACTCTTCATCATACCTCCCCCCATCAGTCTCTCTTTTATTTTGATGCCATCATCTTTTCCTTCTATTATGATGGTCTTGTGTAGGTAGTGTCGGGCACTGTGACGTCATGGATATCTAGGCCATTTTGTGTCTGGGGGGAGCACGTTGTAAGGAGTCCTACCCTTCTTTTGGCTCTTATGTTCTTTCCGCCACCTCTTCTGCAATAGACCCTGAGCCTTGGAAGGTGTGATAGAGATATTGCAGTACTGAGCACTCCTGTCATTTCTTTCCAGCACCATGATTCCTTCTGACTCATCCCAAGGTCACTGCCATCTGAAAAGAGAAGGTTCTCTATCAAAAGTGAGAGTAGCATTAATATATGCATATGAACATTAAGAGAAGTGCTTACTGGGCAGTTTGATGAGCATAGTATATACATTTAGCCAGACAGCAGCAGATGTTACACCCCTAGGGATCATGGCTACCCCTGTTGTAGGTTTTCAGTATCAGGAATGTATTTCCTCCCATGGACTGGGCCTCCAGTCCAACTAGAGGGAAGTTGGTTTCCACCATGACAGACGTGCCACTATTGCACTCGTTGGCTCATTTGGCCTGGTTGGCCAAATATAAGGCTTGCAGTGTCCACTGTTGAGTATCTCCACTGGTGATTTCTCTCTCTCCCATTGAACTGCATGCAGAATGGCTTCTTCCAGCTTTCGGTCAGCTGGTCTACATGGAGGAGGTTATCAGCTCAGTTCCATCAGGATTTCTCAGTGACCTTGCAGCCCAAGTATGTGGAGTCTTCAGAAATAGGGTCTTACCATCTATTCCTGGTGGGAAACCAAGGGCCTCAGCAATGGCCTATAATATTTGAGGGGCATCAGGGACCTCCCTGGCCAACAACTCACTGGAAGGTATCCCACCCCTGGCAGTGAAAATTTTCTAGTAACAATCTAAGGCTCCTGAGTGTTTTATTGTCCAAAAAAGTAGGTTTCCATATGATTTATTTATATCCTCTTAGATTTTGATTAGCCCTCCCTCTACCTTTCCTTTACTCAATCTCTTCCCCTGACCTCATTTAGGCCTTTTCACCCCCATTAATCTATTCTTCTACTTACATATATATAATATCATCCTATTAAGTACCCCCCTCCATTCTTTTCTCTTCCCTTTATATCTCTTTTCTAGCTTACTGGCCTTTGCTACTGAGTTTTCTTCCTGCTCACACAGAAGTCCAATCATCTGTAGCTAGGATCCACATATGAGAGAGAACATGTGATGCTTGGCTTTCTGGGCCTGGGTTACCTCACTTAGTATAACCCTTTCCAGGTCCATCCATTTTCCTGAAAATTTCATTTTTCTTTACTGCTGAATAGAACTCCATTGTGTAGATTACCACATCTTTATTATCCATTCATCTGTGGATGGACATCTAGGCTGGTTCCATTTCCTAGCTATCGTGAAAAGAGCAGCTATAAACATGGTTGTTCAAAATCTCTAAGGTAGTGAGAAGAATCCTTAGCATATATGCCTAGGAGTGCTATAGCTGGGTCATATGATAGAGCTATTTTCAGCTGTCTCAAGAACCTCCACACTGATTTACACAATGGCTGTACCAGACTACATTCCCACCAACAGTGTAGAAGGGTTCCCCTTTTTCTGCATCCTCAACAACACTTATTGTCATTTGTTTTCTTAATGATTGCCATTCTGACAGGAGAGAGATGGAATCTCAAAGTAGTTTTAATTTGCATTTCCCTGATGGCTAGAGCATCTCCTTTCTAACAATACTTTTTTTTGTTGTTGTTTACTTTTGAGGTAGGGTCTCACTGTAGCCCAGGCTGACCTAGAACTCATACTATAGTCCTAGGCTGGTCTTGAACTCACAGTGATCCTCTTACCTCTGCTTCCTGAGTACTGGGATTAAAGGCATGGGCCACCAAAACCAGCTTCTAATCCTGTTATTATTTCCTTGTTTCAATTTTCTTTTATTCGAATATCATTATTATTGTATATGCCATCTTTTGTATTTTTCTCTCTTTAAAATATTTAATTAATTTATTTATTTGAGAGAGAGACAGAGAGAGAGAGAGAGAGAGAGAGAGAGAATGGGTGTACCAGGGCCTCTAGCCCTTGCAAACAAATACCAGATGCATGTGCCACCTTGTGCATCTGGGTTATGTGGGTCCTGGAGAATCGAACCTGGGTCCTCAGGCTTCGCTGGCAAAAGCTTTAACCACCAAGCCATCTCTCCAGAACCTCTTTTGTATTTTTCTATTCAGAAATTAA
Organism: Dipus sagitta; assembly: GCA_036346955.1. Taxonomy (NCBI): domain Eukaryota; kingdom Metazoa; phylum Chordata; class Mammalia; order Rodentia; family Dipodidae; genus Dipus; species Dipus sagitta. Next base: position 6,446,181 of record CM070793.1, on the reverse strand, counting down.
AAAAAAATTTAAACATAAGGGCTGGAGAGATGGCTTGGTGGTTAAGTACTCATGTTTGACTCTTTAGATCCCATGTAAGCCAGACGCAAGTAGGCGAGGCAAGCACAAGGTCACACATGCCCACTAGGTTTCTGGAGTTTGATTGCAGTGGCTGAGGCCCTGGGGCACCAATTCTCTCTCTCTCTAACATAAAAAAGAGATGTAAGCCGGGCGTAGTGGCGCACGCCTTTAATCCCAGCACTCGGGAGGCAGAGGTAGAAGGATTGCCGTGAGTTCGAGGCCACCCTGAGACTCCATAGTGAATTCCAGGTCAGCCTGGGCTAGAGTGAGACCCTACCTTGAAAAACCAAAAAAAAAAAAAAAAAAAAAAAAAAGAGATGTATTTCAAAACATTTAATAAGTGTACTAACCAGGGCTGGGAAGATGGCTCAGCAGTTCGAGGTGCTTAATTGCAAAGGCTGCTGGCCCAGGTTCAATTCCCCAGCACCCATGTAAAGCCAGACACAAAAAGTAGTACAAGCATCTGGTGTTCATTTGCAGGGACAAGAGACACAGGTGTGCTCGTACACACATACACACATGCAAATAAATTGAAAATATTTTTGAAATAAATATACTAATCAAAGTTAGATCAGACTATGCCTTTTGTAGGTTTTTGTTGCTTTTTTTTTTTTCCTGTTTTTCAAGGTACGCTTTCACTTTAGCCCTGGCTGGCCTGGAAGTCTCTATGGAGTCTCAGGGTGGCCTCAAACTCACAGTGATCCTCCTACCTCTGCCTCTGAGTGCTGGGATTAAAGATGTGCACCACCACACCCAGCTAAGTTTTTGTTGCTTTTCTGAAAACTTTTTAATTTTATCATTTATTTATTTGAAAGAGAGAGAGAGAGAGAGAGAGAGAGAGACAATGGGTGTGCCAGAGCCTTCAGTCACTGCAAATGAACTCCAGATGCATGCACCACCTTGTGCATCTGGCTTATGTGGGTCCTGGGGAATAGAACCTGGGTCCTTTGGCTTTGCAGGCAAGTGCCTTAACTGCTAAGCCATTACTCCAGCCCTGTTTTGATTTATTTGTTCATTTATTTATTTATTTATTTATTTATTTATTTTGGTTTTTCGAAGTAGGGTTTCACTCTAGCTCAGGCTGACCTGGAATTCACTATGGAGTCTCAGGGTGGCCTCGAACTCATGGTGATCCTCCTACCTCTGCCTCCCGAGTGCTGGGATTAAAGGCATGTGCCACCATGCCCGGCTATTTGTTTATTTATTAAGAGAAGGCCTCTGCATGTAGCCCAGGCTGGCTTGGAACTCTGCCCCTCCTGCGCTGTGATTTCAAGCATGCCCTGTGCCTCTGACCTGCTTACACCGTTATTAACCAGCAGTAGTCCATACCCAGTAACTGAGGGTGACACAAATCCAAAGCACTCTCCACCACAGACCACAATTCCTTATTCATTTCAGGATTCTCTGCTGTTTCACTATCTTGTATAAATTAAACCTAAGTGCTGTCATGGCATTTATTTTATTTTATTTATTTATTTATTTATTTTGGATTTTTGACCTAGGTTCTCACTCTAGCCCAGGCTGACCTGGAATTCACTGTGTCGTCCCAGGGTGGCCTCGAACTCACGGCGATCCTCCCACCTCTGCCTCCCGAGTGCTGGGATCAAAGGCGTGCGCCACCACGCCCGGCTTGTCACGGCCATTTAAACAACATATCCATTGTTAAGCGAGAGTGTGGGGTCCCATGTGGTGTGTTTAAGCAAGATGATCCAGAATATATTATACAAAAATTTTTAAATCATCCTAAAGAATGTGAATGCTATAACCAGAGTTGAGACCACATCTCCTGGGAACATGCTGAGAGGTATTTGATAAATGTATGTGCATTGGTGTTTTTTTTTTTTTTTATAAAGCTGTGATTTTTTTTGTTTATTTTTATTTATTTGAGAGCAACAGACAGAGAGAGAAAGAGGCAGATAGAGAGAGAGAGAGAATGGGCACGCCAGAGCCTCCAGCCACTGCAAACGAACTCCAGACACATGTGCCCCCTTGTGCATCTGGCTAACGTGGGTCCTGGGGAATCGAGCCTCGAACCGGGGTCCTTAGGCTTCTCAGGCAAGCGTTTAACCACTAAGCCATCTCTCCAGCCCATTGGTGTGTTTTCATATGCCGGATCTCCTTGGGTACAAGGCTCAGAGCAAGGGCTCCTCTTGCCCGAGTGTACAAGTGGCCTTGCAGACCAATAACAACTATAAGTATTAACAACACCTTGTAATATGCATGTGCTACATTTCTGAAGTGCTTCATTTTTATAATTTCTTTTGATCTTCCTAATAGCTGTAGACTCAATAGGGTAATTAGAGACAAGAAACAGAGGTCTAGAGAGGTTAAGTGATTTATCTAAAATTACACATCTAATTAGGGGGAGAGTTAAGAGTCGAACTCGGGGTTCTCCAGACACAGGTCTTCCGGGTGTACTACGTTATTCCACGTTGCCTCCTAAATGTTCCTGAGGCAAAAATGACCTGGCAGTTGGACAGGTTCATCCTCACATTTTTCATTTCTTAGGACCCTTTGGATTTTGGAACAAGAAATAAATATAGGGCAGCGAATAACAACGAGCCATATGCTCTTTCCTCTCTGTTCAGTCCATGTGGGATCAATATATCCATCCTGGCCAAGGTTTCAGAAACTAGAGATCTGTCTTCTTCCAGGCAAAGTTTCAGTGGAGTGACGCAGAGTAAATCTCCCAGAAGGAGAGGGCTGTGTGCTGGAATCTCCTCCTAAGGTGTAATTCAAGTGTGGGACGTAAACAGCATCTGCGAAGAGCCAGGGCTTTGGGGAACGATTATCTCTTAGTTCAATATACCTGGCAGTAAGAAAATACTTGTGTGAAAGTGAACATGTCCTCTCTTAATAACCCAGTCCAGGTTTCTAGCTGATCTTCTGTTCAGTGAACCCAGGCCTACCTTGAAACTGCTGCTCACATACATCCAATACCTCAAACGTTTACAAAAATCCTTCCCATTTTTGTTCATATTAACAAATATATTTTTTTTATTTATTATTTTTAAATATTTTTATTTTTATTTGTTTGAGAGAGGGAAAGAGGCAGAGAGAGAGAGAGAGAGAGAGAGAGAATGGGCACACCAGGGCTTTCAGCTGCTGCAAACGAACTCCAGATGCATGCATCACCTTGTACATCTGGCTTACATGGGTCCTGGGGAATTGAACCTGGATCCTTTGGCTTTGCAGGCAAACGCCTTAACCGCTAAGACATCTTTCCAGCCCTTGTTTATTTATTATTTGAGAGAGAGAGAGAAAGAAGCAGATGAGAGAGAGAGAGAGAGAGAGAGAGAGAGAGAGAATGAGTGTGCCAGGGCCTCTAGTCCTGCAAACGAACTCCAGATGCATGTGCTGCCTTGTGCATGTAACTTACGTGTGTCCTGGGGAATATACAAAAAAAAAAAAAAAAAAAAAAAAACAACCCAGAGCCGGGCGTGGTGGCACACGCCTTTAATCCCAGCACTCGGGAGGCAGAGGTAGGAGGATCGCCGTGAGTTCGAGGCCACCCTGAGACTCCATAGTGAATTCCAGGTCAGCCTGGGCTAGAGCAAGACCCTACCTCGAAAAACAAACAAACAAACAAACAAAAAAAACAACAAAAACAAAACAAAACAAAACAAAAAAACAAAAAACAACCCCAAAACAAAAAACCTTTATAATGAAAACTAATTTTTAAAATTAAAAAAATATTATTTGAGAGAGAAATAGGTATATATATATATGAGAGAGAGAGAAAGAGAGAGAGTGAAAGAGAATGGGCATGCCAGGGCCTTTAGCGACTGCCAACAAACTCCAGACGCATGCGCCACCTTGTGTATCTGGCTTATGTGGGTCCTGGGGAATTGAACCTGGGTCCTTTGGCTTTGTAGGCAAGCGCCATAACTGTTAAGCCATCTCTCCAGCCCCGAAAACAAAATTTTAAAGCATGGACGCACACACACAAATACAAATTGTCACGCCTCACACCCTGTCTCTTAGCCCTGAAAGGGTATTGAGAATGTACTAACAATAGTCAGCGTTTCATACAGTTTCGTATGGAGAGTGCATCTCACAAGCCCTTACATGTTAGCAAGCAGCTCAGTAGTCCTGCGTTATTCCTCACAGCAGTGAGCTGTGAATTATTTATGACGGAAACATTCCTTAGAGCTAACTCTTTGGTACTCACCATGTCGCATTGTAATTGCCTGTTCATTTTCTCCCTTTCCCACCCATCAGAGGAAGAGCTTCCTGAAGGCAGGAACTGGGCTTCATTCACGTTTGTCTTTAGTGCGTAGCACAGAGCTGAATCTGTGAAGTTCATAATGTAAATGATCGAAAGACTCGCAGGTACTCGTCGACTGTTCAGCATTATTGCCACCTGTGCAGTTTAGCAGTTGGCCTCTGGAGAGAGCATTTGTTCTCTGTTAGGACACGGCGCGTTGGCTTTTTCTTTGTGAATGGTGAATGGCAAGGCATAGCAGAGAAATGTTATTTTTAAATAGTGCTATTATATTCTCCCTTCAGGCATGTGCAGTTTTGGCTTTCTGTTGTCAAATCTGCTAATCTGTGTAATTATTGTGTAAGTAAAGAAATATACTTTCCAGCTTGCTAATAAATTAAGTATAGTCATGCGTTGCTTAATGACAGGAATAAGTTCTGAGAAATGTGTTGTGAGGCAATTTCATCATTATGTCAACATCATTGAGTGTGCTTATACAAATTAAGATGCCTATGACATCACCAAGTGATATGATCTTATGGGACCACCATTGCATATGTGATCTGTCATTAACACATATGCATAATCATTATTATGTGTACATGACTTTATCTTATTAAGACAAGTTATGAATTGAGGAAACTTGAAATATTGTTTAATAGTAGTTTTAATTTGATATTATATTAAACCTGATGAAAAAAATTCCCAGCAAAAATTTATCTTTGGAGCCTAGCGTGGTGGCACACGCCTTTAATCCCAGCACTGGGGAGGCAGAGATAAGAGGATCACTGTGAGTTCGAGGCCACCCTGAGACTACATAGTGAATTCCAGGTCAGCCTGGGCTACAGCGAGACCCTACCTCAAAAAGAAAAAAAAAATTATCTTTGGGTTGGGCATGGTAGGGCATGCCTTTACTCGGGAGGCAGAGGTAGGAGGATTGCTATGAGTTTGAGACCAGCCTGAGACTACATAGTGAATTAAAGGTCAGCCTGAGCTAGAGCAAGACCCTACCTCAAAAAATAACTTGTTCTTGGGTTTTTAGCCACAGTATTATTAATGTCAATGAAGTCTGTTTGGGGAATGGTTCTCTGCATCTAAAGTGTCATCTCAAAGGTTTGAGGATATTTTTTATGGATTTAAAATTTATGAACAAAAATAAAAAATAATTGGCAACTCATGAAGTGAAAGAAAATATTTGCAAATAATATATGTGATAAGGAATTACTATTTAGAATATACAAATGACACAACTCAGCAACAGTAAAAAAATTTTTTTAAGTGGGTAAAGAACTAAATAAACATTTCCCCAAAGAAGGGCTGGGTATGGTGGTGCACGTCTTTAATCCCAACACTTGAGAGGCAGAGGTAGGAGTTCCAGGTCAGCCTGGGCTAGACCAAGGCCCTACCTTGAAACAAAAACAAAAGCAAAAAAAAGGGAAAACATTTATCCAAAGAAGAAAAAAGATACAGGGCCAACAATCATGTAAAAAGATGCCAAATATCCCAAATCACTGTAGAAATGCAAATCAAACCACAGTGAGAAACCATTCTGCCAATATCAAGATGGCTCTTATTAAAACAAAAATACAACCAGAAAATAACAAGTGGTGGTAAAATTATGGAGAAATTGCAGACCTTATGCAATGATGCGTCTGGTAGTTCTGAAAACATTAAGCGTGGAATTATCATGTAGTCCAGAAATTCCTTCCACTACAGGGGAAAACTCCAAAAGAACTGAAAAGTAGGGACTTGGACAGATACGTGCACATCAGTGTTCATAACATTATTCACAGTAGCCAAAAGGTGAAAACAACCAAATGTCAATAGTCAGATGAATAAACCAATGCATGTGGTTTTGAAAAATATTTCATATTTATTTATTTGCTAGAAGAGGAAAGAAAGAAAGAATGGCAAGCAAATGACCTTTTGGATGCCACTTTGTGCATCTGGCTTTATGTGGGTGCTGGGGAATTGAACCTAGGCCATCAGACTTTGCAAGCAAGTGCCTTAACCACTGAGCCAACTCTCCAGCCCCATGTTTTTTTTCCTCAATTTTTATTAACAACTTCCATGATTATAAAAAATATCCCATGGTAATACCCTCCCTTCCCCCACTTTCCCCTTTGAAATTGCATTCTCCATCATATCCCCTCCCCATCTCAATCAGTCTATCTTTTATTTTGATGTCATGATCTTTTCCTCCTCGTATGATGGTCTTGTGTAGGTAGTGTCAGGCACTGTGAGGTCATGGATATCCAGGCCATTTTGTGTCTGGACGGAGCACGTTGTAAGGAGTCCTACCTTTCCTTTGGCTCTTACATTCTTTCCGCCACCTCTTCCGCAATAGACCCTGAGCCTTGGAAGGTGTGATCGAGATATTACTCAGTACTCCAGTCACTTCTTTCCCACACCATGATACCTTCTGAGTTGTCCCAAGGTCACTGCCATCTGAAAAGAGAAGATTCTCTAAGCCTCATGTTTTTTTAAGCTTAAAAATATTTTCATTAATTTATTTGAGAGAGAGATTATGTGTGCACCAGGGTCTCTAGCCACTGCAAACGAACTCTAGATGTACGTGCCACTTTGTGACTTTACATGGCTACTGGGAAATCAAACTCAGGCCCACCAACATGTTTGCAAGCAAGCACTTTTAACTGCTGATCCATATGTCCAGCCACTTTAAAAACATTTTATTGGGGCTGGAGAGATGGCTCAGAGTTTAAGGTTTAAGGTTTGCCTGCAAAGCCTAAAGACCCAGGTTCGATTCCCCAGTACCCATGTAAAGCCAGATGTACAAAGTAGTGCATGTGCCTGGAGCTAGTTTGCAGTGCCATTCTCTCTCTATCTCTCTATCATCTATCTTCCTCTTCCTCTCTCTCTCTCTCTTTTTTTCTTTTTTTGGTTTTTCAAGGTAGGGTCTCACTCTGGCCCAGGCTGACCTGGAATTCACTCTGTAGTCTCAGGGTGGTCTCAAACTTGAATTCATGGCAATTCTCCTACCTTTGCCTCCTGAGTACTGGGATTAAAGGCATGCACCACCAAACCTGGCTTCCCCTCTCTCTCTCTCTGTCAAATAAATAAATTATTTAAATATTTTATTTATTTAACAGAGAAAGAGGGAGGAAGGGGCAGAGAGAGAGAGAGAGACAAAAAATGGGTGTGGCAGGGCCTCCAACCATTGCAAACGAATTCCAGATGCATGTACCACTTTGTGCATCTGGCTTTACATGGGTACTGAGGAATCGAACCCTGGTTCTTAGGCTTTGAGGGCAAGTGCCTTAACCACTGAGTCATCTTTCCAACCCAGTAAAATGTTTTTTAAAACATTTTATTGACAACTTCCATAAATATAGACAATATACCATGATCATAATCCCCCCCCACCACTCTCTCATTCTCCCTCCCTAATCCTCCCTCCACTGAATCCCTTCTTTTTTAAAATTTTATTTTACTTTATTTATTTATTTGGGGGGTGTGGTGGGAGAGACAGAACAGGCATGCCAGGGCCTCCAGCTACTGCAAGCAAACTCCAGACACATGTGTCACCTTGTGCATCTGGTATTAATGTGGGTACTGGGGAATTGAACCTGGGTCTCTTGGCTTTGCAGGCAAGTGCCTTAACCACTAAGCCATCTTTCCAGCCCTGAGTCTGTGTAGGTAGTGTCAGGCACTGTGAGGTCATGAATATCGAGGCCGCATTGTGTCTGGAGAATCACATTGCAAGCAGTCCTTCCCTTCTTTTGGCTCTTACATTCTTTTTACTACATGTGGTTTTATCATTACTTATTTATTTATAAGAGAGAGCAAGCTGGGCGTGGTGGTGCCTTTAATCTCAGCACTCGGGAGGCAGAGGTAAGAGGATCACCGTAAGTTCGAGGCCACCCTGAGACTACATAATGAATTTCAGGTCAGCCTGGGCTAAAGGGAGACCCTACCTTGAAAAACCAAAAAAATAAAAATAAATAAATAAATTAATTAAAAAAAATAAATAAATAAAAGAGAGAGAGAGGAGTATGGACATGCCAGGACCTCTCGCCACTGCAAATGAACTCCAGACATGTGTGCCACTTTGTGTGTCTGGCTTTACATGGATATTAGGGAATAGAAACCAGGCCGTCAAGTGTCTTTAACCATTGCACTATCTCCCCAGCCTTCATGTGGTTTTCTATGGGAAAGTTTTCAACCTTGAAAAAGAAGGGCATTTACTTGTTGTCCCAGCTATTCTAGATGCTGAGGCAGGAGGATTGCTTCGGCCCAGGAGTTTGAGTATAGCCTGGACAGCATAGGAAGACCTTGACTCCCTGTGGTGGTTTGATTCAGGTGTCCCCCCATAAACTGAATGCTAGGTTCCCAGCTGATGGAGATTTGGGAATTAACACCTCCTGGAGGCAGCGTATTGTTGGGGGCAGGCTTATGGGTGTTATAGCCAGTGTCCCTTTGCCCGTGTTTGGCACACTCTCCTGTTGCTGTTGTCCACCTGATGTTGGCCAGGGGGAGATGCCCACCCTCTGCTCATGCCATCGCTTTCCCCTGCCATCGTGGAACTTCCCCTCAAGTCTGTAAGCCAAAATAAATTCCCCTTTTTTCCCAAAAAGCTGCTCTTGGTTGGGTGATTTCTACCAGCAATGTGAACCTGACTGTAACACCCCCCAAAATTAACAATAAAAATAAAAAAGAAGGAAATTCTGGTGTATGCTTCAGCGTGGGTGAACTGTAGAGATGGGATGCTACGCAAAATAAGTCAGACAGAAACACACTGCATGGTTCTACTTCTATGAAGTACTTAAAGTGGTCAGGTTTGGGCTGGAGAGATGGCTTAGCAGTTAGGCGCTTGCCTGTGAAGCCTAAGGACCCCGGTTCGAGGCTCCATTCCCCAGGACCCATGTTAGCCAGATGCACAAGGTGGCACATGTGTCTGGAGTTCGTTTGTAGTGGCTGGAGACCCTGGCGCGACCATTCTCTCTCTCTCTCTCTCTGTCTGCCTCTTTCTCTCTCTGTCTGTCACTCTCAAATAAATAAATAAAAATAGCCAGCCGTGGTGGCGCATGCCTTTAATCCCAGCACTTGGGAGGCAGAGGTAGGTGGATCGCCGTGAGTTCGAGGCCACCCTGAGACTACAGAGTGAATTCCAGGTCAGCCTGGGCTAGAGTGAGACCCTACCTCGAACAAACCAAAAATAAATAAATAAATAAAATAAATAAGTAAGAATAAACAAACAAGATTTTAAAGTGGTCAAGTTCATAGATACAGAAGGTCGAGTAGAGATTTCCAGGAGCCAGAGGAAGGAGGAGCAGGGTGTAGTTGTGTAATGGGTAAGGAGTTTCGGTCTGGGAAGATGGAAGTTCTGGAGATGAGTCATGATCATGGTTGTACTACATCATGCTAACACTGCACTATAAACCTAAAACCTGTCAAGATAGAGAATTTTATGCTGTGTTAATGCCACGGAAAAAATTGTTAATAGTTTTTTTCTTTCTTCTTCTTTTTTTTCCTTAAGACTTAGAATTTGTAAAGCACTTGTCAATTGCATTATCTATTTGCTACTTGCAACAACTCTGAGAGGCAGGTGGGGAAATTATTGTCTTCATTTTACAGATAAGCAGAAGAAGGTTCATTTAGTTTAACTGAACTGTCAAGAGACACAAAGCTAAAAGAGATGGGTCAGAATTGGAATTAGAACTTATTGTTTATTTAATTTATTTATTTATTATTATTGTTTTTTAATTTTTTATTTGTTTGCAGAGAGAGAGAGAAGCAGGAGAGAATGGGTGTGCTAAGGTCTCTTGCCACTGCAAGGAACTCCAGATGCATGCCACTTTGTGCAGCTAGCTTTACATGGGTACTGGGGAACTGAACCTGGGCCTATATGCTTTGCAAGCAAGTGCCTTTAACTGCAGAGCCACCTCTTCGGCCTGAGCACATGCGACCTTTTATTTTTTATTTTTTGTTTGCACAGGTCACTCTTGCCTCATCTTGCCTCAACCTCATGAGGCCTGAGTTTGCCAGAATGGGCACGATGCCCTTTTCTCCACACTAACTGCCTTTCCCAGAAGGGCTCTATGGCCCTGACAAGGGAGGCTGATATTGCGTTCATTAGCAAATGCCCACCTTTCACGTGGAAGCTTGTTTTATTTTACTTTTTTTTGAGGTAGGGTCTCACTCTAGCCCAGGCTGACCTGGAATTCACTATGTAGTCTCTGGGTGGCCTCGAACTCACAACGATCCTCCTACCTCTGCCTGCCTAGTGCTGTGCGCCACCACACCCGGCTTTAGGGAAGCCCGTTTTTAAACAATAATCTTGAAAGGGCTTTGTGGAGAAGATGGGCAAAACACCGAGCGCAGAAATCATTGTCTTTCCTTTCCCTAGCACAACAGTCATATGAAGGACAAAACAGAAACAGGAGAGCGAAAAGAACAGCCAGAAGCAGTCAGGAGCCATCCTTCCTTCATTATCACTGTTCGGGCTCCTTTCAAACCATTTTTAAGGGGCAGTATCTTGTTGGGCTGGAATTTTTATTTTGTCAAATGTTCCTTAAAATTCACATATAGGCTGTGAGATGATTCCTGAGAATGTTTTTTTTTTTATTGTGATTAAAATGGAGTTTTATGTGATGTAATTTGATCAGTGTCTGATAGCCTCTTGGAAAAGTAGTCATAATTAAAAAATGTAGAGACATGAAGGATAGGAAAGCAGGCTTTTATCATGCAAGCGTGTTTGAATGGTTAATTCACTCTCATAAAATCTTTCCAGCGAATTAATTACTGCTAAGATTCAGGAGGGACCATAAAGCAAGAGACTGCCAAAGAGTCACCGCCAGCTGCTCTTTAAAAATGGAATGCTCTCTGGGGCGTGGTGGCGCACGCCTTTAATCCCAGCACTTGGGAGGCAGAGATCAGATGAGTCGAGCACTGAACTACAGAGTGAATCAGCACCTAGCTGAGTACTACCTGAAACGAAAAAAAAACAAAAAAAAAAAAAAAAGTTGGGGCAGTGCGCATTACCAGCACTGGAGCGGTATGGATCATGTGAGAGCCCCCTGAAAACAGAGTGAATTCCAGGCACCTCTAGAGAAAACCTAATTGATAACAAAATAAATAAATAAATAAAATGGAATGCTGAGGACTGGAGAGATGGCTTAGTGGTTAAGGCGCTTGCCTCCAAAGCCTGGGGACCCAGGTTCGACTCTCCAGGTAGCACCTTAACCAGATGCACAAGGTGGCGCATGTGTTTGGAGTTCGTTTGCAGTGGCTGGAGGCTCTGGCGTGCCTATTCTCACTTTTCTCTCTCTCTCTCTCCCCACTCTCTCTGTCTCTAATAGATAATAATAATAAATCTTTAAAAGATGGAATGCTGAGCTTTGTTTCTAAGCATCCCAAAAACACATTCTCGGGCTGGAGAGATGGCTTAGTGGTTAAAGCACTTGCCTGTGAAGCCTAAGAGCTCTGTTCGAATCCTACAGGTCCCACGTGTAGCCAGACGCAACAGTGACGCAAGCACAGTAATGTAATTGGGCACATTCTCAAGCATCTTAAGCTGGTGGATGTGAGGTTTCGTTCTGTGCACTGAAGTAGAAGAAGGTCTGTTATATAATATTAATATACTCTAGTGTGTTTGGTTTTTTTTTATTCATTTATTTAGTTTATTGGTATTTTCGAGGTAGGGTCTCACTGTAGCCCAGGCTGACCTGGAATTCACTATATAATCTCAGGGTGGCCTCGAGCTCACGGTGATCCTCCTACCTCTGCCTCCTGAGTTCTGTGATTAAACGTGTGCGCCACTACACCCGGCAGATTTTACAAATTTGAAATGTAATAATTATACAAAGATAAAAAGGAACACTTCATCATTTTCTTTTTTCTTTCTTTTTTCTTTTTCTTTTTCTTTTTCTTTTTCTTTTTTTTTTTTTTTTTTTTTTTTTTTTTTTTTTGGTTTTTTGAAGTAGGGTTTCACTCTAGCTCAGGCTGACCTGGAATTCACTATGTAGTCTCAGGGTGGCCTTGAACTCTCGGTGATCCTCCTACCTCTGCCTCCTGTATGCTGGGATTAAAGGTGTGAGCCACCATGCCCGGCCTATTCACCATTTTCTTGCAATATGGAGATGCTTTCTTTTTTTTTTTTTGTTTAAATTTTTTGTTCATTTTTATTTATTTATTTGAGAGTGACAGAGGGAGAGAGAGAGAGAGAGAGAGAGAATGGGCACGCCAGGGCTTCCAGCCATTGCAAACGGAACTCCAGATGCGTGCGCCCCCTTGTGCATCTGGCTAACGTGGGTCCTGGGGAACTGAGCCTCGAACCGGGGTCCTTAGGCTTCACAGGAAAGCGCTTAACTGCTAAGCCATCTCTCCAGCCCAGGAGATGCTTTCTTATCCTTACTCAGCCTATTTTTCACTTTCACTATTTTCCATATTTTCTAAATAAGCACATCTTACATCCATAATGGAATCAAACATAAGTTAAAGTAATGATAATTAAAGGCTGGGGAATGTAGCTCAATGGCAGATTGCCTAGCCACGTGCAAGCCCTGGCACTGCTAAATAAATAAATAAATAAATACTAAACAAGTTGGGTGTGGTGACACACGCCTTTAATCCTGGCACTTGGGAGTTAGGAGGATCGCTGTGAGTTCAAGGCCAGCCTGGGATTACAGAGTAAATTCCAGGTCAGCCTGGTGTAGAGTGAGACCCTACCTTGAAAAGAACCAAAAAAATAAAAAATAAAGTATTACCACACAAAGCCACGACAATTACATTTTTTTTTTTGTTTTGCTTTTTCGAGGTAGAGTTTCACTCTAGTTCAAGAATAATGACAATTAAAGTATGATGCAGGCCAGATGTGTTAGTGATCATTTGTTACTAAAACAAATGCCTGAGATAAATCAGCTCTGAGGAGAAATGGTTGATTTTCGCTCATGGATTCAGAGGTTCTAGCCCAGGGCTAAACCTTTGGGCTTCGTGGCCATTTAGTACCTTGTGATACCAGGTGGTAGAGAAGCAAAGAAAGAAAGAGGAGGGGGCTGCAGGGTGTGTTGGTGCACTCCTTTAATCCCATCAATTGGGAGGCAGAGGTAGGAGGATCTCCCTGAGTTCGAGGCCACCCTGAAACTACATAGTGAATTCCAGGTCAGCCTGGGCTACAGTGAGACCCTACCTCGAAAAAGAAAACAAAACAAAAAAAGAAAAAGAGAAAGAAAGATGAAGGGGCTATAATCCCGATATCCATGCCCTGCCCCCCCCCCCCCTTTTTTTGGTTTTTGCTGTGGGTTGGGGAATCAAGCTTTCAACACATGGGCCATTGGAGGACATTCAAGATGTAAACTAATCTGGCATGGCTTCACATTCCTGAAATCCTCGTCCTCAGAGGCTGAGGCAGGAGGATCTTAAGTTTGAGACCAGCCTGGGCTACATAAGGAGACATATAGGTCAGTAGCAGAGTGCTTGCCTAGAATGTGTAAGGCCACGTTCAGTCTACAACAGCCAAAACAAACATAAGCGTGGGTTGGGCAGATGCTCATCAGTTAAAGGCTCTTCTTGGCAAAGCCTGCTGGTGTGAATTTAATTCCCCAGCACACATGCAAAGCTGGATGCAAAAAAAAAAAAAAAAAAAAAAAAAAAAAACCAAAAGTGGCACAAGCATTTAGCATCCATTTGTGGTGGCAAGAGACCCTGGCCGACACACACACACAAATAAAAATAGTTTTAAAAATGAGACCCTGTTGGGCTGGAGAGATGGCTTAGCGGTTAAGGCACTTGCCTTCGAAGCCAAAGGACCCAGGTTCGATTCTCCAGGACCCAGGTTTGATTCTCCAGGACCCACGTAAGCCAGATGCACAAGGGGCATGTGCATCTGGAGTTTGTTTGCAGTAGCTACAGGCTCTGGCGTGCCCATTTTCTCTCTGTGTCTGCCTCTCTCTCTCTCTCTCTGCTTGCAAATAAATTTAAAAAAAATTTTTAAGACAAAAAAATAATAACACATTGGAGCGGCTGGGAATGTAGCTCATTTGGTAGAGTGCTTGCCTAGAGTTCATGAAGCCCTGGGTTTCATCCCCATCATCAAAACACCCAGGTAAGGGCTGGAGAGATGGCTTAGTGATTAAGGTATTTGCCTTCAAAGCCAAAGGATCCTGGTTTGACTCTCTAGGACCCATGTAAGCCAGATGCACAAGGGCGCATGCATCTGGAGTTCATTTGCAGTGGCTGGAGGCCCTGGCATGCCCATTCTCTCTTCTCTCTCTCTGTCTCTTTCTGTCTCTCTCTCTCTCAAATACAGATATAAAACAAAATATATTTAAAAAAAGGTAGAGTGGCACATGCCTGTCATCCCAGCTGTTAGGAGGTTGAAGAAGGAAGATCAGAAGCTCCATATTATGCTTGCTTAGATAGTGAGTTCAAGGCCAGCCTGAGCTGCATGAGACCCTGTTAAATAAAAAAAGGAAGGAAGGGGCTGATGAAATGGCTCAGTGGTTAACACATTTGCCTGCAAAGCCTAAGGACCCCAGTTCGATTCCCCAGGACCCACATAAGCCAGATGCACAAGGGGGAGCATCAGTCTAGAGTTCGTTTACAGTGGCTAAAGGCCCCTGTGCACCCATTTTCCCTTTCTCTCTCTGCCTCTCTCTCTGAAATAAATAAATAAATTTTAAATAAAAGGAAGGAAGGGAGAGAGGGGTGGTGAAAGAGAAAGAGAAGAGAGACAGAGAGGGAGAGGGAGAGAGTAAGGAAAAAGAAAGACTAAGGCATTAGGGAGACACATGTCTGGATTATCTATGAGGAGTAACATGGGTTCTTGTCCTTGACTGAATAAAGAGGAGGAAGGGGTGGGGAGAGAAAGCAGCAGACAACAGCATGCCACCCTCTCTGCTTTCAGGTGTGCCCAGAGATGGGCAAGCAGTTGCACATTCCTGCCACCATGTCTATAAGTGACTCCCTGCACCAAGCCTTCCTCACCATGATGGACTGTGGTGGTAGTTTGAATGGATGTCCCCCAATAGATTCAGCTTCTTAGATTTCCATCTGCATGGCTGGAAGAAGTATCACTGTGAGCAGATCCTAGGGTCCAGCCCTAAGGTGTTTTTATTTATGGGTCGGGGGTGGGATGTGGATCTGGAATTCTAGTCTAAAGGTAAGGCAGAGTGCTTGAGCTCAGCCTGGGGGATGTGTTTGCTTATGGTGTTAGTGGTGGTACTTCTCTGTCTGCATGGACCTGTGAAAGTTGGCCGGCTTCCTCTGCCGTGTCACAGAAATCACACGACTTAGAACAGCTTGTGGTCAAAAGGGTTTATTTTTGGCTTACAGACTTGTGGGGATGCTCCACGATGGCAGGGGAAAACGATGGCATGAGCAGAGAGGGTGGACATCACTTCCTGGCCAACATCAGGTGGACAAGCACAGCAGGAGAGTGTGCCAAACATTGACAAGGGGAAACTGGCTATAACACCCATAAGCCCGTTCCCAACAATACACTGCCTCCAGGAGAGATTAATTCCCAAAATCTCCATCAGCTGGGAACCTAGCATTCAGAACACCCGAGTTTTTGTGGGACACCTGAATCAAACTGTCACACACCACTACGGAATTTCCCCTGAATCTGTAATCTTCAAATAATTTCTGTTCCTCATGTAAGCTATGTCTGCTCTGGAGGTTTATCCTAGCAATGTGAAGCCGACTGCAACAGAATTGGTACCAGAGAGGGGGTTGTTGCTTAATAAGGAATCTGATCGTGTGGATTTTGGTCTTTTGGAACTTTTGTTTTGGAGGAACTGGCATGGACTTGGTATTTTCGACTGAAGATGCCTTCCAGACTGGCTAGCCATGTTGCATTGACTATTCTGGTGAGGGTTTGAAAATGCTAAGTGCAGAGAGAATTTATATTTGGAGGCTTTGTTTATGAACTTTCTAAGGGGAAGGAAAGGCTGCAGGGAACTTTATTGGAATGGGGCTACTAGCATAAGGGCTGGCTGCATTCTGCTGCCCATGCTCAGAGAGTTTGATCAAGGTTAAATTTGTAATGGACTGATGTGATTGGCTAAGGACAGGGGACTGAGAAATTTAAGATTTAAAATTGCAAAAACTCAAGGAAGTTTAAAATTACAGGCACCGAGATTGGCTGCTGAAGCTACTACTATCAAATACATTAGTGTGTGAGAAAGATGGCCCAAGTCCTTTACTTTGAGACAATGGAAAAGTTGCCTGGGGAAAGTGTGAATGGTAGAAATGCAAACTCTTTTGAAAGGAGTTGAGTGAAAGCAAAGACCCTCCTCTTTAAGGTCACACTTTTATTTTGTTGTTTTGTTTTTGTTTTTCAAGGTAAGGTCTCACTCTAGCTCAGGCTGACCTGAAATTTACTATGTCGTCACAGGGTGGCCTTGAACTCATGGCGATCCTCCTACCTCTGCCTCCTGAGTGCTGGGCTTAAAGGTGTGTGCCACCAAGCCCTGCTAAGGTCACACTTCATTTCATCTCTGAGTTAAGAATACGGCTGTGTCCTGCACAGCTGGTATTGGTTTCAGAAGCATGAAAAATGTGTGGAGTAGGTCATGAGGTGTGTATAGTTCCAGGAGCCACTGCATGGGGCAGGGTGTGATGACCCTGATGAAGAGACTGGCGAAGCCACGGGAAGAAGGAGCATGGTTTGCAGTGGAGACCCAGGGATGTACAGATATACCAGGTCTGTGCAAAGGCTACCACGGAATGCTGTTAGCTTGGGATAGAAAATTTCCCTGGCTGGAGGGGTGGAGTTGCAAAATCTGGATTCTGTCAGTCACTGGTTATGATATTGGACTTGAACTGCAGATGTTTGATGTTTTCTTGATGGGTATTGAGTTTTCATTGTTCCAGTCTCTCTTTGCTATACCTTATAGCAGTTGGAAATGTTTACCCTATGCCTTTATATGGTGAGAGTATATAACTTGATTTTACAGGACTCACAGCTAAGAGACAATCTTTTTTGTTTGCTTGTTTGTTTTTTGTTTTTCTTTTTTTTTTTTTTTTTTTTTTTTTTTTTTTTTTTTTTTTTTAGTTTTTCGAGGTAGGGTCTCACTCTAGCCCAGGCTGACCTGGAATTCACTATGGAGTCTCAGGGTGGCCTCGAACTCATGACAATCCTCCTACCTCTGCCTCCCAAGTGCTGGGATGAAAGGCGTGCGCCACCACGCCCAGCTGTTTTTCGAGGTAGAGTCTCACTCTAGCCCAGGCTGACCTGGAATTCACTATGGAGTCTCAGGGTGGCCTCGAACTCACATCGATCCTCCTACCTCTGCCTCCCTAGTGCTGGGATTAAAGGCATGCGCCACCACGCCCGGCTAAGAGACAATCTTAAATCTCAGGTAAGACTTGGGACTTTGGCTCGATCTTAAGTTGATATAGACTATGGGACCTGTGCAGTTAGACTGAATACAATTCACAAATGTGAGATGCTTATGAATCTATTGGGGGCCAGGGACAGAATGTGGTAGTTTGAAAGGATGTCCCCCAATATATTCAGTTTTATTAAGGCTGCTTGGATTTCCAGCAGCCTCACTGGAAGAGGTGTCACTGTGGGCAGATACTAGGGTCCAACCCTAAGATGTTTTGGGGGATGGATCTGGAATTCTTTTTTTATTTTTATTTTTATTTTATTTTATTTTATTTTATTTTATTTTTTTGGTTTTTCGAGGTAGGGTCTCACTCTAGCCCAGGCTGACCTGGAATTCACTATGGAGTCTCAGGGTGGCCTCGAACTCACGGCGATCCTCCTACCTCTGCCTCCCGAGTGCTGGGATTAAAGGCGTGCGCCACCACGCCCGGCCTAGATCTGGAATTCTAGTCTAAAGGTTTGCAGAGTGCTTGATCTCTGCCTGAGGGTCCTGGAGTGTATTTGCTTATGGTGCTATTGGTGGTATTTCTCTCTCTGTGTGGACCTGTGAAAGTGGGCCAGCTTCTTCTGCCATTATGGTACTTCCCGTGATATGTAAGCTTCAAATAAATTCTATTCCTCCTATAAACTGTGTCTCGTCTGGAGGTTCATTCCAGCCAAGTGAAGCTGACTATGACAACTCTACTCTCAAACCACGAGCCAAATAAACCTGTCCTCCTTTAAGTTGCTTCTTGTCAGGTAATTGCTCACAGGGATGAGAAAAGTGCCTAGTATAGACTCAAAAAAAAAAAAAAAAAATCCAAACCATAATACCATATCACTGAATGTTCTTTTACATTCTTTTAAAAAAATATTTATGTTCATTTTATTTATTTATTAGAGAGAGAGAGAGAGAGAATGGGCATGCCAGGGTCTCTAGCCACTGCAAACAAACTCCAGATGCATGTGCCACCATGTATATCTGGCTTACGTGGGACCTGGAGAATTGAGCCTGGATCCTTTGGCTTTGCAGGCAAGCACCTTAACCTCTAAGCCATCTCTACAGCCCTGAATGTTCTTTCTAATTAAAATTAAGCAAAATAGGGCTGGAGAGGTGGCTTAGCGGTTAAGCGTTTGCCTATGAAGCCTAAGGACCCCGGTTCGAGGCTCCATTCCCCAGGACCCACATTAGCCAGATGCACAAGGGGGCGCACGCGTCTGGAGTTGGTATGCAGTGGCTGGAGGCCCTGGCGCATCCATTCTCTCTCTCTACCTGCCTCTTTCCCTGTCTGTCACTTTCAAATAAGTAAATAAAAATAAACAAAAAAAATATTTAAAAAATTAAGCAAAATAAACCAAGTGGTAAGAAAAAATATTCTACAAATGAGTAAGTATATTATTAATTCCGTCGAAGATAAGTGTGAGGGCTGAGGAGATACTTCAGTCAACTAAGGGCTTACCCTGCAAACATGAAGACCCGAGTTCAAACCCCAGTTCCTATGTAAAAGCACAAGGTGTGGTGGTGTGCACCTGTGATCCCAGCACTGGGGAAGCAGAAGCAGGAGGATCTCTGGAGCTCACTGGCTGTCCAGTGTAACCTAGCTGGAAAGTGAGGGCAATAAAAGACCCTGTCTAAAAGACTGTGGACAATGCTCCTGAGAATTACATGCAAGGTTGTCTTCTGGTATCCATATGTATGTGCCTGCATGCACACACACATGTACACACACATTAAAAAAAAAAGAAGAGGGCTGGAGAGATGGCTTGGCAGTTAAGCGCTTGCCTGTGAAGCCTGAGGACCCCAGTTTGAGGCTCGATTCCCCAGGATCCCACGTTAGCCAGATGCACAAGGGGGTGTATGCGTCTGGAGTTTGTTTGCAGTGGCTGGAAGCCCTGGCGTGCCCATTCTCTCTCTCTTTCTCTCTCTCTCTGTCTGTTGCTCTCAAATAAATAAAAATAAACAAAAGAATTAAAAAAGAAAAGAAAAAGAGGGCTGGAGAGATGGCTTAGCAGTTAAGTGCTTGCCTGTGAAGCCTGAGGACCCTGGTTTGAGGCTTGATTCCCCAGGACCCATGTAAGCCAGATGCACAAGGGGGCACATTCATCTGGAGTTCGTTTGCAGTGGCTGGAGACCCTGGGGTGCCAATTCTCTCTCTATCTGCCTCTTTCTCTCTCTGTCTGTCGCTCTCAAATTAAATAAATAGACAAATAAATAAAATAAGCAAAAAAAATTAAAAAGAAAAAAAACGACATCAAAAAAAGAAGATAAGGGCTGGAGGGATGGCTTAGCAGTTAAGGCATTTGCCTACAAAGCCAAAGGACCCAGGTTTGATTCCCCAGGACCCACATAAGCCAGATGTACAAAGTAGTGCATGCATCTGGAGTTCGTTTGCAGTGGCTGGAGGCCCTGGCATGCCCATTCTCTCTCTCCCTTTCTCTGCCACTTTCTCTCAAATAAATAAATAAAAATAAAGTTCAAAAAAAGAAGATAAATGTAAAACCCCCAACGCATTAAGGATGTGAGCTCAGGTCATCTAACTGGTATGAAGGAAAGTTACAAATACACTCAGCTTTTGCCCTGCTGTGAAGGGTTTAGCTCAGGTTACCCCACAGCCCGCAGCCTTCCTGGGGATGTGGGGCAGAATGGAGCACTTGAAACTCACACATCACTACAGCCCGATCGTCTCTCATTGAGTAAGCTTGTGTGTAATGAAATAAGCCTCCTGTATGACAGAAACATGGTTCATTAGGTCTAAGGTATCCTGTTTGAATGATGTAAGACCTGCAACCACCAGAAGCTTCTATGCAAATTTTTGTAAAATTAAAGCATCATTATATTTCAGCACTCGGGTGTTCATTCGTACATTTACCCATCACCATGAAGGTGTAACATTAAGGTCCTGCTGGTTATCATTCATTATATTATCATTTTAATTAAAAAACAAAACAAAACAAAACAGTATCTCACTCTGTAGCCAAGACTATCCTGAAACTTGCTCTGTAGCTCTGGTTGGTCTAAAACTCATACAGCCGTGGATGGGAGTCACCACATCTGGCTTAGGCCCTAGTTTTTTGACTCTTTAAGTTTCACTTCCTTACCACTGTCTTCTCTGGGTTCCCGAAGGTGCCCAGGCTCATCCGCTGGGGGTGGATGAGCGCACCTAAGAGAGAAAGAATCACTCCCGGGGAGATAGTTGAACAGCGCCCTCTGTTTATTGTGAGGTCAATGGATTTGTAAGCATCTGAGGGCGGAGGGAAGGGTCTTATTGGATGTACCAGGTTCATTTCTGATGCCTAACTAGCATATGGGGACATTCATTCCAGCAAGTAGCAATGATGGGGGAGGGGAGGGGGTCAGGTGATCTAGGGTCTCAGGGGGATGGGCTGGGTGAAGGCTGATAAGGAGTTTCCTAGGCAACTGGCCAAAGGTTTACAGGGCTATGGGCAGAGCCTAAGTCCACGTGTGCTAGGCTTGGAGAGGGAGTGGCCTCCTGTAGCCATGCCTGGCAGCTCAGGCCCCTCGCCTGAAGGCTCCAGCCGGTGCCTGGTAGTGCCCAACAATCTTGTAGTGCCCTATGACACGTGAGGCCCATACTAATACCTGTCATTTTTAGTAAGTACATATCATCATGTACCACTTTATAGCGGGTGTTTCCTACCCATGACTGAACCTTTGACTACCCTTTTCACTATTCTCTAGGGACACTGACCTTGCTTTTCCTTAAACGCTCCTGTAGTGGTTTGAGGGTACATCTGCCCCGCAGCCTTGTGTGATGGACGCTTGATCCCCCGATGGCACTGTTTTGGAAGGTGGGAGAGCCTTTGCTGGGGGAGGTGTGTCACTGGGGGCGGACCTTGGAGTTTCAGGGTCTAGCGCTGCCTGTCATTCTTTCTCCTTGCTTATGTGAGGTTGTGATGCCTGATGTCTGCTGTCGCCATGCCTTCTCCTTTACAAAAGCAATGTCCCGTCGAAACTATAGGCTGAAGTAAGCCCATTTCTTCTGTATGGTACTCCCGGTCCAGCGTTTCGTCCCAACAATGAGAGAGTGACTGACATTACTCCACACATACGACCACTTCAGGGCTGTTTCTCCCTTGTATTCTGTCTTCATTCTGGTGGTTAAACCCAGGAAGATCCAGGTCATCTTCTTAGTGAGATCTTTTATGGTCTTCTACAGTATCAAATCAATGCTCTCTGTTTTTCTTCCTTAACACTTATCACTTAGTTAATTTTTTTTAACACTTAAATTTTTAAAAATTTATTTATTAGAGACAGAGAGGGGGAGAGAAAGAGGGAGAGAGAGAGGGAGAGAGAGAATGGGCACACCAGGTCCCTAGCCACTGCAAACGAACTCCAGATGTATGCGCCACCTTGTGCATCTGTCTTACATGTGACCTGGAGAATCAAACCTGGGTCCTTAGGCTTGGCAGGCAAGCACCTTAACTGCTAAGCCATCTCTCCAGCCCCAATTAGTTTATTTGTTTATTTATTTTTGTGTGGTGCCCAGGGCCTTATATCTGCATGCCCTCTACCCCTGAACTATATCCTTAGCCAATTAAATGAGTAGTATTCTTACTTATTACCTTTATTGTCTACCCAGAAAGTAAATTTCATGATTGGCAATCTTCTTGGTTTGTTTGTGTTTTATTCCCAGTACCTGAAATATTGTTGGTCCCTTGGGGAACGAAGCCACTGTAGACTAAGTGCAGAAGTGAGAACCTGCACCTCAAGGACCTTCTTCATGCAGACCCAGGTGAGCTCTCCCCTCTCTCCTGGTGGGCTGTGCTGGCGGGCACCCATCACTACCCAGTGCAGAACGTGCCTTGTCTGGCAAACCTGCTTCCCTTATCAAGCTGAACTGGATTCTTTTTTTTTTTTTTTTTTTTTTAATTTATTTGAGAGCGAGAGCGAGAGTGAGTGTGAGTCAGCGAGAGAGAGAGAGAGAGACAGAGAATGGGCGCACCAGCGCCTCCAATCACTGCAAATGAACTCCAGATGCATGAGCCACTTTGTGCATCTGGCTTATGTGGGTCCTGGGGAATCAAGCCTCTAACGGGGATCCTTAGGCTTCACAGGCAAGTGCTTAACCGTTATGCCATCTCTCCAGCCCTGGACTGGATTCTTATTGTATCCCAGTACCTAGCATAGCTCCTGGCACATGACAAATACCCATTTATGTCTAAGTGAATAACTGCTTGACATTAAAAAAAAGTGTTTTACCCAGAAATCTTAAAATTAAAATTAAAGATACTTTTTTTTTCCCCAAAAAGATAGGGCTGGAGGAGATGGCTCAGCAGTTAAGGTGTTTGCCTGCAATGCCTAATGGACCTCGTTTTGATTCCCCAGTATTCACATAAAGGCAGATACACAGAGTGGCATGTGCATCTGGAGTTCATTTGTAGAGGCAGGAGGTCCAGTCATTCTCTCTCTCTGTCTCTCTCTCTCTCTGTGCTTGCAAATAAATAAATAAATGTAAAAAAGAAGGTATTTCTCAGAGACACATTTAAATAGTGAATAATACCTGAACTTGAGTTTAATAAGAAACTCAATAAAATTTCTCAGGGTTGTTTTACTTTAGATATTTTGAAATCACTGGAGGTGGCCTGAGGTTTTAGAACTAGGTTCCATCTGCCACAGAGAAAGACCCCAAGTTCCCCCGCCCCCCCCCCCCATCAGGGATCAAGGTGGATTGCCTTCCTAGGTGATAGTGTGGCTCACTGCTTGTTATCTATACATTAAGACTATTGACGTGTGAGGAAAATCTCTTCATTTGCTTGTTTTCAATCAAGGCCTGTAAAGCCTGCTAATTGGCAAAATGGAAAGGACAAAAGATCTTTAATCACTGTTAGAATGAAAAATGCCCTGATTGTTTTCCTGTCTCTAAAATATCCTTTTCCCATCTATATCTAGGAAATAGCCACAAATCACCTGAACAAAAAACCTTTTCTCACCCGGCGTGGTGGCGCACGCCTTTAATCCCAGCACTCGGGAGGCAGAGGTAGGAGGATTGCCATGAGTTCGAGGTTACCCTGAGATTCTGTAGTGAATTCCAGGTCAGCCTGGGCTAGAGTGAGACCCTACCTCGAAAAACCAAAAAAAGAAAAAAAAAAAAAAACAAACAAACCCTTTTGTGGTGCTTTACAAACAAGTATTTCCCAGGAGCTCAATGTCTGCCCACGAGTGACAGAGATAAGAGAGCTGGGGTGTGATTGCTGGAGGCTGTAGGCCCATGTTTGGAGGAAAAGGGGAAGCAAGGGCGGCTGCTCTTAGGTACTTTGGTATTCAAGGCTCACTAGTGAAATTGGGTTAGGATTAAAAATTGTATTTGAGGGGATTGGGGAAATGGCTTAGCGGTTACAGCATTGGCCTGCGAAGCCTAAGGACCCGGGTTCGATTCCCCAGGACCCACGTAAGCCAGATGCACAAGGGGGCGCATGTGTCTGGAGTTCGTGTGTAGTGGCTAGAGGCTCTGGCATGCCCATTCTCTCTTATATGTCTCTTTCTCTCTCATAAATAAATAAATAAAATATTTTTTTAAATGTATTTGAGGGGGCTGGAGAGATGACGACTTTGTGGTAAAGGCAGTTGCCTGCTAAACCTAAGGACCCAGGTTTGATTCCCCAGTACCCATGGAAGCCAGCTGCACGTGGTGCGCGTGTCTAGAGTTGGTTTGCAGTTGCTAGAGCCCTGGAGCCCCCATTCTCTCCATTTCTCTCCCTCTGTGTAATAAATAAATTAATAATTTAAAGAAGTTGTATTTGATCATTTTATATTTTATTTATTTGCAAACAGGGAGGGAAAGAACATGAGAGAATGAGCCGAGGGAGAGAGAGAGAGAGAGAGAGAGAGAGAGGGAGAGAGAGAGAATGAAATGGGCATGCCAAAGCCTCCTGACACTGCAAACCAACTCCAGGTTCCTGCAGCTCTTTGTGTATCTGGGGACTGTGGAACCGAATCACAGGCCGCCAGGCTTTGCAAGAAAGTGCCTTAAACCACTGAGCCGCCTCCCCAGTGCCGTTTGATCATTTTGTATTCTCTTAAGTGATGCATGTGCATTGTCTTATTTCAGTCTCAGGATGTGTGTGTGTGTGTGTGTGTGTGTGTGTGTGTGTGCACGTGCGTGTGTGCACGCACTTGCAGACATTATCTCCACTCAGGAATGGAGAGAAGACAGAAAGAGAAGTGATTTGCTTCAAGTCAGTGACAACTTGTGTACCTGTTGAGTGCTGTTTCTACTAGCCTGTTCTTTCAAGCTATATTCTGCCTGCTGCAAGCTGCTCTGTTTTTTCTTTCTTTTTTTCTTCCTTCCTTTCTTCCTTCCTTTCTTCTTTTCTTTCTTTCCATCTCTCTTTCTTTCTTTTTCTTTGTCAGGTAGGGTCTCACTCTAGCTCAGGCTGACGTGGAATTCACTATGTAGTCTCAGGCTGGCCTCGAACTCACGGCGATCCTCTTGTCTCTGCCTCCTACCTGGGCCTCCGGTGTGCTGGGGTTAAAGGCGTGCACCACCATGCCGGGCTCTCTTCTTTTGTTTTGTTCTAATTGCACATGCATAGGAACAGAGCAGAAATGTTTAGATGGCAGTGATGTAGGGTGATTTGTACTCAGCACTGATGGTGATTCAAAGGAGTATTATGAAGAAAAAAAAAACCTGGAGGCTAGAGAGATGGCTTAGTGGTTAAGGCATTTACCTGCAAAGCCAAAGGGTCCTGGTTCAACTCTCCAGGACCACGTAAGTCAGAGGCACAAGGTGGCGCAAGCATTTGGAGTTTGTTTGCAGTGACTAGAGGCCCTGGCACACCCATTCTCTCTCTGTCTCTTCCTCTCATAAATAAATAAAATATTTTTTAAAAATCATCAGAATTATTTTCTCCTGTTGTTTTTGCTTTTGCTATACCTGGGATCGAAACTAGAGTTTGTGCAAACAAGGCAAGTACTCTACCACCGAACCATTCCCCTAGTTCAAAATTATATTCTCTATTCTCAGAGCTTGGCTTTCAAAACTATTTTGTTGGGACTGGAGAGATTTCCCAGTGGTTAAGGCACTTGCTTGCAAAGCCTAAGGACCCAGGTTCAATTCCCCTATATCCATATAAAGCCAGATGTACAAAGTGACACATGCATCTGGAGTTGGTTTGCAGTAGCTAGAGGTCCTGGAGCACCCATTCTCTCTCTATGTCTCTTGTTTACAAATAAAGAAATAAAACCTATTCTATTATTATTATTTTTCCTACACAGAGACTTGCTGTGTAGCCCAGGGTAGTCTTGAATTTATAGCCCTCTGCCTCAACCTCCCAACCCAATTGTTAAAATTACAGATGTGAGACACCATGCTTTTCTTCAAAATTCTGTTTTTATTTTTCCTTTTTTTTTTTTTTTTTTGGTTTTTCGAGGTAGGGTCTCACTCTAATCCAGGCTGACCTGGAATTCACTATGTAGTGTCAGGCTGGCCTCAAACTCACAGTGATCCTCCTACCTCTGCCTCCCGAGTGCTGGGATTAAAGGCATGAGCCACTGCACCCTGCTTGTTTTGTGTGTGTGTGTGTGTGTGTGTGTGTGTTTTATACCAGGTCTCATATAGCCCAGGCTGGGCTCAAACTCACTATGTCACTGAGGATGATCTTGAACTTCTGTTTCTTCCATCTCTACCTCTTAAATGTTGGGATTACATGTACCACATGGCTGACTTTAAAATTCTCTGTATGTGCTCAAAATTTTTATTTTTGAAGTAAAAAAAAAAAAAACTGAACAATGACTCTTTCCTCACTCTTCTCTTATTATATTATTAATAATCTTATTAATAATCTTAGTCCCCTAAGGAAAAAACATAATGCTTTATACAGAATTACATTCATAATAAACACTTTTCCTGTTCTATATGCCTAGAAAATAATCTATATGCATAGAAAAGTACTTCAAAAATGCTAATAGAAGGGCTGGAGAGATGGCTTAGTGGTTAAAGAGTTTGCCTGCAAAGTCAAAGGATCCTAGTTCGACTCTACAGGACCCACATAAGCCAGATGCACAAAGGGGCACATGCATCTGGAGTTCATTTGCAGTGGCTGGAGGCCCTGGCATGCCCATTCTCTCTTTCTCTCTCTCATTCTGCCTTTCTCTCTCTCAAATAAGTAAATTTAAAAAATGCTAATAGAAGCCAGGTGTGGTGGCACACGCTTTTAATCCCAGCACTTGGGAGGCAGAGGTAGGAGGATTGCCATGAGTTCAAGGCCACCCTGAGACTACATAGTGAATTCCAGGTCAGCCTGGACTAGAGGGAGACCCTACCTTGAAAAAAAAAAAACAAAGAGAGAGAGAGAGAGAGAGAAAGAAAGAGAGAGAATAGGATTGGAGAGATGGCTTAGCAGTTAAGGCATTTGCCTGTGAAGCCTAAGGACCTATGTTAGACTCCAGATTCCACATAAGCCAGACGCACAAAGATGAGGCAAGCACAAGGTCACACGTGCCCACTAGGTGGTGTCTCTGGAATTCGATTGCAGTGGCTGACAGAGGCCCTGACTTGCCAGTTTTCTCTCTCTCTCTCAAAAATAAAAATTTTAAAATGCTAATAGAAGCTGGGCATGGTGACGCATACCTTTAATCCCAGCACTCAGGAGGCAGAAGTAGGGTCGCCATGAGTTTGAGGCCACCCTGAGACTACATAGTTAATTCCAGGTCAGTCTGGCCAGAGTGAGACCCTACCTCGAAAAACAAACGAACAAAAAACAAACAAACAAAGCTAATAGAGGACCTCTTTGGTTAATATTTTCTTTAAATTTTATTTATTTATTTGAGAGTGACAGGCAGCGAGAGAAAGAGGAAGATAGAGAGAAGGAGAGAGAATAGGCGCGCCAGGGCCTCCAGCCACTGCAAACGAACTCCAGACGCGTGCGCCCCCTTGAGCATCTGGCTAACGTGGGTCCTGGAGAATCGAGCCTTGAACCGGGGTCCTTAGGCTTCACAGGCAAGCGCTTAACCACTAAGCCATCTCTCCAGCCCCTGGTTAATATTTTCAAGTTCTTTTGTTCTTTATATCATCTTATATTTTGTGAAGACAAACATTTACATATTTGTGGCTTTTGCAAATATGAAAGGGAGTAAAATAGCTCAGAACTGCACATAAAATCACCTCAAGACTGAATTCCCCAATTAATTGTCAAAGAAGTAATTCAGCTATGATTATAATGAATCATCTCCCATCCTCCCTCCTCCCCCTGACTCTACGCCAGGTAGGTTCTCACTCTAGTCCAGGCTGATGTGGAACTCACTTTGTAGTTCCAGGCTGGTGTCAAACTCAAGGTCTTTCTCCTATCTCAGCCTTTCCAGTGCTAGGATTAAAGGCGTGCACCACAAACCCGACCATGAGTCACTTTTGAATAACACCTATTTTTCTTCCTTTTTGGATTATAATTTACATATATATGAAAACAATTCATCATTTTAATGGTTATACTTAGGGCTGGAGGGATGGCTTAGCGGTTAGGGCATTTGCCTGCAAAGCCAAAGGACCCAGGTTCGATTCCCCAGGACCCACATAAGCCAGATGTACAAGGGGGCGCACGCGTGTGGAGTTGGTTTGCAGTGGCTGGAGGCCCTGGCGCCTTCTCTCTCTCTCTCTCTCCTTCTTTCTTTGTCAAATAAGTAAATAAATAAAAACAAAAATAAAATATTAAAGTATATACTTAAAAAAAAAAAACATAAGAAAGAGATCCTCATACTCAGTAACTTTCTCTCCCAGCCCCCGGCAACCACTAATTTGTTTCTGTTTCTATGGATTTGCTTATTCCTGGCATTTCTTTTTTTAAATATTTTATTTATTTATGACACAGAGAGAGAGAGAGAGAGGAAGAGGCAGATAGAGAAAAAGAGAGAATGGGCACGCCAGGGTCTCTAGCCACTGCAAAGGAACTCCAGATGCATGTGCCCCCTTGTGCATCTGGCTTACGTGGGTCCTGGGGAATCGAACAGGGGTCCCTAGGCTTCACAGGCAAACGCCTTAACCACTAAGCCATTTCCATAGCCCTACTCCTGGCATTTCGATTAAAAGGAATCGCACCATATGTGGTCTCCTGTGTTGAATTCTTTCACTTAGTATAATGTTCTTAAGTTCACTATGTTGAACCACATTTTGCTTGCTCTCTCTCTCTCTTTTTTAATTTAATATTTTTATTTATTTATTTGAGAGAGGGAAAGAGGGAGGGAGGGAGGGAGAGAGAGAGAGAGAATGGGCACACCAGGGCTTCTAGCCACTGCAAAAGAACTCCAGATGCATGTGCCACCATGTGCATCTGGCTCACGTGGGTTCTGGGAAGTTGAACCTAGGTCCTTAGGCCTTGCAGGCAAGTGCCTTAACCACTAAGCCATCTCTCCAGCCCTGTTCTCTCTCTCTCTCTCTCTCTTTTGAAAAGCTTTTCTCTCAGTGCTACAATTATACTTATATCCTAGCCCTTGGCCTTTGCTGGACACTCCATGTGATGAGAAAACAAGCAACCTTGTGCATCACCTGTTTTATAGTGGCCTCAGTTGGTCAAAAAGCTAATCACAGTGACCGGCAAATGTTCTATTTTGCTCTGGGATGAATTTCAATTGGTGGGTGGAGTTTGTAGGAAGAAAAACAGAAGGGTTAGGCCAGTTATTTAGTTTTATTGGAATTAATCTAAAGTTGATATAATTATATATGCAGGGAACGTAGCTGAAGGCTGTATAGATTGTTTATAGAGTAAAACACACTGAGGGTTGGGATTACAATGGCACACTTTATTTTGATTAATACACTTTCTCAGGTGGGTATTAACATCATAGGACAAGTCAGATGTGTATATATTGGGTTTTTCTTATTTCATAATATTTTTCAGTACTCTCAGATACTGATCAAACTTTCAAGTGGGACATGACTAGAATACCTGATGCCGAAGCTATCTGTGTTGACATGGGTCATTCAATGTTACTGGTCTATGATCTTTTTTGGTGGGGGGGCAATCTATTTGGTTCTTTGAGTTTCTAAGGGGATAAAGCCAGGCAAAACAACAAGGAATTACAGATCAAAAGATGCCATTTTATTGATCTAATGGTGGTGCTCAGCAAATCCTCACAGGTAGTCCTGTGAGCAGCGCAGGAAGTGATGGACTAAGCCCCAGGGCTAGGGAAGGGGCGGGAGTCAAGTCAGGTGGAAGACAGAGAAATTCAATTTCTCAGCCGGGCGTGGTGGCGCACCCCTTTAATCCCAGCACTCGGGAGGCAGAGGTAGGAGGATCGCCGTGAGTTCGAGGCCACCCTGAGACTACATAGTGAATTCCAGGTCAGCCTGGACCAGAGTGAGACCCTACCTTGAAAAACCAAAACCAAAAAAAAAAAAAAAAAAAAAAAAAAACCAAAAAAAAAAAAACACCAAAAAAATTCAATTTCTTTTTTTTGGCGGGGGAGGGTGGCGGGGGAGTTCAAGGTACAGTGTTTTTCTCTCTGCAGCCCAGGCTGACCTAGAAATTCACTACGTAGTCTCAGGGTGGCCTCGAACTCACAGCGATCCTCCTACCTCTGCCTCCTGAATGCTGGGATTGAAGGCGTGTGCCACCACTCCCGGCTTACATTTCTTTTTGTTTCTTTCCTTTTCTCTTTCCATTTTCCCTGTCCTTCCCCCCTTCCTCCTTCCTCCCTCCCTGCCTTTCTCTTTCTGAGACAGACTCACCCTACCCAGCCCAGAATGGCCTCGAGCTTGTGATCTTCCTGTCTCAGTGTCCTAAGCGCTGGGACTATAGGTTTTGCCACCCCACCGCACCCTACCTCAATTTAAATTTTTTATTTTTTATTTTATTTTATTTTTTTTTGAGGTAGGGTCTCACTCTAGTCCAGGCTGACCTGGAATTCACTATGTAGTCCCTGGGTGACCTGGAACTCATGGTGGCCCTCCTACCTCTGCCTCCCTAGTGCTGGGATTAAAGAAGTACGCCAACTAGGCCTGGCTTAAATTTAATTATTTTTCAAATTTTTATTAACAACTTCCATGATTATAAAAAGTATCCCATGGTAATACCCTCCCTCCCCCCACTTTCCCCTTTGAAACTCCATTCTCCATCATATTTAAATTTAATTTTTGACATTAAATATTAACCTACTGATATATATATATATATATATATATATATATAATATTTAATTAATTTATTTATTTAAGAGAAAAAGAGGTAGACAGTGAGAAAGAGAGAGAGAGACAGAGATTGGGCATGCCAGGGCCTCCAGCCACTGCAAGCAAACTCCAGATGCATGCGCCTCCTTGTGCAGCTGTCTCACGTGGGTCCTGGGGAATTGAACCGGGGTCCTTTAGGCTTCGCAGGCAAATGCCTTAAACGCTAAGCCATCTCTCCAGGCCCTACTGAAATATTTCTAAGGTGCTATGACTCACCTGTAGTTTTTATATTTTTTGGAAGCGGTGTGGAGCAGGCACACGCGTGACTAGACAGCTGGTGGGAGTTGGAGCATGGAGATTCTGCGCCTACAGAAGCGCACGTCGTGGCTAAGAATGTGGGCTCTAGAGTCAGACATCTTCCGTGAAAATCGCTGTACTCTGTGTACCATTCGTATAATCTAGGACAGTTTACTCCTTCATGCTAACCCTATAATGACCCAAACTGCGTTGGGGTGATCTCATTATTTTGATCTCTGACCAGTATACATTAGTCTATGCCTTATGTTCGGATTGGTTGATGCTATCAGTTCTTAATTATGTCGATATCATCCTTACGTAAGAGTATCTACCTCATGGGAACCATTGTGATAATTAAGGGAGGCGAGTACTCATTATTGCTGTATTAGATCTATTATTAGTAGTATAGTCTAAAGCAGGGGCTGGCAAAGGTAATCTTTGTAGGTAAAGTGTTACTGGCACACGGCCATGCCAATTCAATATGCATGATTGTCTGTGGCTGCTTTCACGCTACAAAGGCACAGTTCATTCGTGGAGATGAAATGGCCTCTATGGAGCAAGTGGGGTGACTCTTGGCCTCAAGGGTGTTTGAGTCTGGCCTGCTCCTTGTTTATCACCAAGTGGTCTCAACAGCCTTGCTCGAATCAAGCTGCTAACATTTTCAGTTAGCTCTTTACCAGGAACCCAGGAAGGGGTTACACTTCGCCAAACTTCCAGACAATTTGTTAGGGGGGTGAGTTGGAGGCGGAGGGATTTCTTTTCCTGCCTCACGATGAGGGTGTTGAGGGCAAGAATCCCCAGTTAGTTCTGAAAGCAAATTTCCAATTAATGAGCTGTTTGTGAGCCGGGCGTGGTGACACACGCCTTTAATCCCAGCACTCGGGAGGCAGAGGCAGGAGGATCGCCGTGAGTTCGAGGCCACCCTGAGACTACACAGTGAATTCCAGGTCAGCCTGGGCTAGAGTGAGACCCTACCTCGAGAAATGAAAACAAAACAAAACAGCAACAACAACAAAAGCTGTCTATGGTCTAGAGAGATGGCTTGGCAGTTAAGGTGCTTGCCTGCAGAGCCAAAGGACCCAGGCTCGATTCCCCAGGAACCACATAACCAGATGCACAAGGTGGCACACACATCTGAAGTTCATTTGCGGTGACTGGAGGCCCTGGTATGCATTCTCTCTCTTTCTCTCTCTCTCTGCCTCTCTCTCTCAAATAAATACATAAAAATAATTTTTAAAAAATTTATTTATTTATGTGACAGAGAAAGAGGGGGTGACAGAGAGAGAGAGAGAGAGAGAGAGAGAGAGAGAGAGAGGGAGAGAACGGGTATGCCAGAGCCTCCAGCCACTGCAAAGGAACTCCAGATACCTGTGTCATTTTATGTATCTGGCTTACATGGGAACTGGGGAATGGAACCTGGGTCCTTTGGTTTTGCAAGCAAGTGCCTTAACCACTAAGCCATCTCTCTAGTTCTTAATTTTAAAAACTATTTTATGTATTTATTGAGGGTGTGAGAGAGAGAAAGAGAAAGAGAGGCAGATAGAGATAAAGAGAGAATGGGTACACCAGAGCCTTTACCCATTTTGTGTATCTGGCTTATGTGGGTACTGGGGAATCAAACCTGGGTCCTTAGGCTTTACAGGCAAGCACCTTAACTTTTGCTTCTTCAGGAAGAGTAAATATTTTAGGAGTTTAGCATTTTTTAAAAAAGGAATTATTTTATCCTCATTTTCAAAATATGAACATATTTCCAATCTCTCAAACAAATCATGCCAGGGGTGGAGAGTTAAAGAGTTAAAGGCACTTGCTTGCAAAGCCTGGCTGCCCAGGTTTGATTTCCCCAGTCCCCACATAAAGCCAGATGCACCAAGTAGCACATGCATCAGGAGTTTGTTTGCAGTGGACAAAGGCCCTGGTGTGATCATTCTCCTTCCCCCTTTCTTGCAAATCAACCAATCAATAAACAAATAAGTATATTTTTTTCTTTTAAAAAAGAAATCAAGGCTGATGAGATGGCTTAGTGGTTAAGGCATTTGCCTACAAAACCAAAGGACATTGGTTCAGTTCCCCAGGACCCACATAAGCCAGTTGCACGAGATGGTGCACATGTCTAGAGTTTGCAGTGGCTGGAGGCCCTGGCATGCCCATTCTCTTTCTCTCTATCTGCCTCTTTCTCTCAAGTAAATAAATAAGAAATCAGGATAGACCCTGAGGGAACCAGGCAATGGTTATAAAATAAAAGAGGCCAAACCGGTGCAATAGTGGCACATCTGTCATAGTGGAAACCAAATGCCCTCTTATTGGACTGGCAGCCCACTTCATGGGAGGGAATACATCCCTGATACTGAAAACTTAAAATAGGGGTAGTCATGAGCCCTAGGGGTGTAATATCTGCTGCTGTCTGCCTAAATGTATATACTATGCTCATCAAACTGCCCAGTAAGCACTTCTCTTAATGTTCATACCCTTTTATTAATGCTACTCTCACTTTTGGTACAGAATCTTCTCTTTTCAGATGGCAGTGACCTTGGGATGATTCAGAAAGCATCATGGTGCTGGAAAGAAGTGACAGGAGTGCTCAGCACTGCAATATCTCTATCACACCTTCCAAGGCTCAGGGTCTAATGCGGAAGAGGTGGTGGAAAGAATGTATGAGCCAAAGGAAGGGTAGGACTCCTTACAACGTGCTCCCTCCAGACACAAAATGGCCTGGATATCCATGACGTCACAGTGCCTGACACTACCTACACAAGACCATCATAATAGGAGGAAAAGATCATGACATCAAAATAAAAGAGAGACTGATTGAGACGGGGAGGGGATATGATGGAGAATGGAGTTTCAAAGGGGAAAGTGGGGGGAGGGCGGGTATTACCATGGGATTTTTTTTATAATCATGGAAGTTGTTAATAAAAAAAAATTTTGAAAAGAAAAAAAGATAATAGAGGCCAATGGTGTAAACCCGCGGAAGTTTGTGTAGGCTTTTCTATTCTTCAGTTTATTTGACTCATGGGAAGCTGTGCTCTGGGAAGGCTGAAAGTAAACCTGAGCGCTTGCCAGCAGTTTCACTTGACTGCGGAGTAAGTCGAAATCGAGTCAGTAACTCCGCTAAATCAATCAGCTCCCAGAGAATGCATTGTATGTACAAAGAATTGGGTTCACCTAGATGTTTTATATAGACCCACAGGGTTTCAAAGCTACCTGAAAAGCTGCGCCAACTGTACGTTCATAATTCAGCTTAAAAAAAAAATGTCTTGGGCTGGAGAGATGGCTTAGTGGTTAAGCACTTGCCTGTGAAGCCTAAGGACCCAGGTTTGATTCTCCAGGTCCCACGTAAGCCGGATGCGCAAGGTGATGCATGCACCTGGAGTTTGTTTGCAGTGACTAGAGGCTCTGGCTTGCCCATTCTTTCTCTCTTTATTTCTCTACTTCTATTATTTATTTATTTATTTATTTATTTGAGAGTGACAGAGAGAGAGAGAGAGAGAAAGAGAATAGGCACCTCCAGCCACTGCAAATGAACCCCAGATGCGTGCACCCCCTTGTGCATCTGCCTAACATGGGTCCTGGGGAATCGAGCCTTGAACCGGGGTCCTTAGGCTTCACAGGCAAGCACTTAACCACTAAGCCATCTCTCCAGCTCTCTCTACTTCTATTTCTAATAAATAAATAAAAATAATAAAAATGTCGTACCTTTATCCACATCATTTTTCTACCTTGGAATATCTTCTCCTGGCCTGACCAACTTAAAGTTACTTTTTAAACCTGTTGTGAGCGTATGCATGATGCGTATGTGTTCATGTGTGTGAGTGTGTGCACATGTGTGCTATGGTACGTCTGTGAAAGTCGGAGGGCAAGTTTGAGCGTCAGGTCCTCACCTCCCGCTTTGGTCACAGCCATGTTTTCCAGGGCGGCGGGCCTGCAAGCTTCCAGATGCAGCAGGCTCTGGCTCTTTTTCTTCCTTAGGAGAACTGGGCTTAAAGGTGCTTGTGCCACATTTCCAGCTCTTTGAGGGTTTAAGGAGATCCAAACTTGGATTCTCAGACTTGAACAGCAAGTGCTTTTACTCATCTTTAGCAATCTCACCAGCCCCATAATTCAGCTTTTTCAAAATTATGAATTCAGGGGCTGGCGTGATGGCTTAGCACTTATGGCACTTGCCTGCAAAGCCTAAGGACCCAGGTTCGACTGCCCAGTACCCATGTAAGCCAGATGCACAGGGTGATGCATGCATCTGGAGTTCGTTTGCAGTGGCTGGAGGCCCTGGGACACCCGTTCTCTCCTTCCCCTCTCTCTTTTTATCTGCCTCTTTCAAACAAGTAAAAAAAAAAAAAAAAATGTTCTTTTTAAATTCTGAATTCAGGGCCTTGGGTTCCATGTCTAGTATTTCAAAACAAATAAATAAACAAAGTTAATAAAACTCATGATGTCAGTTTTTTGAAAATAAAACTTCCATTTTTTTTTTTTTAATACTCATTTAATACGCCGGGCTTCCTTCTGCCTTCTTTATGAGACAGGGTCTCCCTTGTTATTTGTTTTTTTTTCTGCCTGTACCCCAGTTTTGCTGGTCTATGGACTTCCCGGTTCCCCTGGCTCTGTGGGATCCTTAGGATCACAGGCATATGCACCACTTTGTGTCTGGTTTGTCGTGAGTAGTGGGGATCCAACTTGAGCTGGCAAGCTGGCAAGTGTCTCTGCTGAACCACCTCCCTAACCCTTATCCTAGCTTTTTTTTTTTTTTTAAGATTTTTATTTAAGCCGGTCTTGGTGGCGCATGCCTTTAATCCCAGCACTCAAGAGGCAGAGGCAGGAGGATCGCTGTGAGTTCAAGGCCACCCTGAGACTCCATAGTGAATCCCAGGTCAGTCTGGGCTAGAGTGAGACCCTACCTCAAAAAACCAAAAAAAAGATTTTTAACTTATATTTATTTATTAGAGACAGACAGAGGAAGAGAGAGAGAGATAGCGAGTGAGAATGGGCGCGCCAGGGCCTCTAGCCACTGCAAACGAACTCCAGATGCACGCGCCACCATGTACATCTGGCTTACATAGGACCTCGAGAATTGACCCTGGATCCGGAGGCTTCATAGGCCAGTGCCTTAACCATCTCTTAAGCCATCTCTCCAGCCCTATTTCAGCTTTTTTTTTTTTTAAGTTAGAAATTTAGAGAGCCAAATAGAGTCACAAGAGATAATTATTTGCTTGGTTTTTCAGAAGATTGTAATCCTACTGGCTTTCTGCCAAGGGTGTCTGAAGAGGACATTAAGTGGCTGAAAAGTCAATGTTCCAGTGTTTCATAGCCATACTCATTAATTTCTGGGGAAAACTAAATTCTGAAAAATCTTATATTGAAGCAAGTAGCAGGGAGTTGAGGGTGTGGCTCAGTGCCAGAATGCTTGCTTATTGTACAAGATCCTGGGTTTAATCCCTAGCAACAAATAAAAAAAATTAAATAATATCTTATTTATTTATTTGAGAAACAGAGAGAGGGAGGGAGGGAGAGACAAAGAGAGAGAGAGAGACAGAGAGAGAGAAAGAGAATGGCACAGCAGGCCTCCAGGGCGGCGGGCCTGCAAGCTTCTAGATGCAGCCGGCTCTGGCTCTTTTTCTTCCTTAGGAGAACTGGGCTTAAAGGTGCTTGTGCCACGTTTCCAGCTCTTTGAGGGTTTAGGGAGATCCAAACTTGGATCCTCAGACTTGAACAGCAAGTGCTTTTACTCATCTTTAGCAATCTCACCAGCCCCATAATTCAGCTTTTTTAAAATTATGAATTCAGGGGCTGGCGTGATGGCTTAGCACTTATGGCACTTGCCTGCAAAGCCTAAGGACCCAGGTTCGACTGCCCAGTACCCATGTAAGCCAGATGCACAGGGTGATGCATGCATCTGGAGTTCTTTTGCAGTGGCTGGAGGCCCTGGGACACCCGTTCTCTCCTTCCCCTCTCTCTTTTTATCTGCCTCTTTCAAACAAGTAAAAAAAAAAAAAAATGTTCTTTTTAAATTCTGAATTCAGGGCCTTGGGTTCCATGTCTAGTATTTCAAAACAAATAAATAAACAAAGTTAATAAAACTCATGATGTCAGTTTTTTGAAAATAAAACTTCCATTTTTTTTTTTAATACTCATTTAATACCCCGGGCTTCCTTCTGCCTTCTTTATGAGACAGGGTCTCCCTTGTTATTTGTTTTTTTTTCTGCCTGTACCCCAGTTTTGCTGGTCTATGGACTTCCCGGTTCCCCTGGCTCTGTGGGATCCTTAGGATCACAGGCATATGCACCACTTTGTGTCTGGTTTGTCGTGAGTAGTGGGGATCCAACTTGAACTGGCAAGCTGGCAAGTGTCTCTGCTGAACCACCTCCCTAACCCTTATCCTAGCTTTTTTTTTTTTTTTTTTTTTTAAGATTTTTATTTAAGCCGGTCTTGGTGGCGCATGCCTTTAATCCCAGCACTCAAGAGGCAGAGGCAGGAGGATCGCTGTGAGTTCAAGGCCACCCTGAGACTCCATAGTGAATTCCAGGTCAGCCAGGGTTAGAGTGAGACCCTACCTCAAAAAACCAAAAAAAAGAAAAAAGAAAAAAGATTTTTATTTATATTTATTTATTAGAGGCAGACAGAGGAAGAGAGAGATAGTGAGTGAGAATGGGCATGCCAGGGCCTCTAGCCACTGCAAACGAACTCCAGATGCACGCGCCACCATGTACATCTGGCTTACATGGGACCTCGAGAACTAACCCTGGATCCGGAGGCTTCACAGGCCAGTGCCTTAACCATCTCTTAAGCCATCTCTGCAGCCCTATTTCAGCTTTTTTTTTTTTTTAAGTTAGAAATTTAGAGAGCCAAATAGAGTCACAAGAGATAATTATTTGCTTGGTTTTTCAGAAGATTGTAATCCTACTGGCTTTCTGCCAAGGGTGTCTGAAGAGGACATTAAGCGGCTGAAAAGTCAATGTTCCAGTGTTTCATAGCCATACTCATTAATTTCTGGGGAAAACTAAATTCTGAAAAATTTTATATTGAAGCAAGTAGCAGGGAGTTGAGGGTGTGGCTCAGTGCCAGAATGCTTGCTTATTGTACAAGATCCTGGGTTTAATCCCTAGCAACAAATAAAAAAAATTAAATAATATCTTATTTATTTATTTGAGAAACAGAGAGAGGGAGGGAGGGAGAAAGAGAGAGAGAGACAGAGAGAGAGAAAGAGAATGGCACAGCAGGGCCTCCAGCCACTGCAAACGAACTCCAGATGTGTGTGCCACCATGTGCATCTGGCTTACGTGAGTCCTGGAGAATTGGACCTGGGTCCTTTGGTTTCTCAGGCAAGTACCCTAACTGCTAAGCCATCCTTCCAGCCCCCAAACAATTTTTTTTTTTTAAATAAAGAAAGCATCTAGAAAATAAGGCAAATAACCATTGGTTCCCCCCCACCTTTTTTTTTTTTTTTTTTCCTGAGGTAGGGTCTTACTCTAGCCCAGGCTGACCTGGAATTCACTATGTAGTCTCAGGGTGGCCTCGAACTCATGGTGTTCCTCCTACCTCTGCCTCCCGAGTGCTGGGATTAAAGGTGTGCGCCACCACGCCTGGCTTTTTTTTTTTTTTTTTCTTTTTGTGGGGAGATCTTACTCAGTTGATGTTTTGGTTTTTTGTTTTTAAAACTATGGATAGAGAAAGAGAAAATGTTTTGCTGGCATGCAGCAAACTTTCCCATAAAACTTTTTGGCCATGAACTAAGTACAACACAACATTGTGCCAAGAGGGCTTTCTTACGCTCCCCTTTTTTTCTTCTCCTGCAAAGAGGAGGGGAAGGCACAGGATCAAAATAAAGCTAGAATGAAAACACATTTCATTTCATCATGTAGGTATCTATTCTGTCTTTCTGTCACTTTAAGAATTGGTTTTGTGAAAAAGAAATCTCTCTCTATCTGCCTCTTCCTCTCTCTTTATCTCAAATAAATAAAAAAAAAATAAAATAAAGGAAGGAAAGATAGCTTAGCAATTAAGGCACCTGCCTGTGAAGCCTAAGGACCCAGGTTTGATTCCCCAGAACCCACATAAACCAGATGCATATGGTGGCACATGCATTCGGAATTCGTTTGTGGGTGGTTAGAGACCCTGGAGTGCCCATTCTCTCTCTTTTCTCTCTCAAATAAATAAATTATTTTAAAAAAATTTTGTTTTTATTTTTATTTATTCATTTGAAAGTGACAGACAGAGAAAGAGGCAGATAGAGAGAGAGAGAATGGGCATGCCAGAACCTCCAGCCAATGCAAATGAACTCCAGTCGAGTGTGCCCCCTTGTGCATCTGGCTAACGTGGGTCCTGGGGAATCATACCTGGGTCCTTTGGCTTTGCAGGCACATGCTTTAACTGCAAAGCCATCCCTCCAGCCCCCAATTTTTATTATAATTTATTTTTCCCCTCCTCTTTGAACCTGAAATTCAATTGCTGTACTCTAGAAAGTGAGACTTCTTTTTTTTTTTAATTTTTCAGAAAATAGTATTCACATTTATGTGGCCACATAGTCTTTATATTGTGAATATACACATTACACTTAGACTTCATGGGGATTAGGGAATGATTTCCTAAGCATAAAAATAATGGGGATAAAGTCACTAAGCTAAAATATAAATAGACTTCACTTTATAAGAATGTAATATTTCTCCATGGTAGGAGAAACTATAAATAAAAACAAGTCAAATGGCACATGGGAAAATAGTTTAACACAAATAAAGAAAAGGCTCACCAGTGAGGAATTTTTGCATAGAAATAATGAAAATAAAAGACATTACCTTCCCACCCATGTAAGTGGACACGCTAGGTATGGTGGTAAACACCCATAATCCTAGTGTTCAGGAGGCAGGGGCAGGCGGATCATGAGTTTGAGGCCAGTTGGGTTATGTAGTGAGACCTTATTAAGAAAAAGTAGGGGATGGAGGGATGGCTTAGCGGTTAAGGCGTTTGCCTGCAAAGCCAAAGGACCCACGTTTGATTCCCCAGGACCCATGTTAGCCAGATGCACAAGGCAGCGGCTGGAGGTCCTGGCACGTCCATTCTCTCTCTTTCCTTCTTTCTCTGTCAAATAAATAAATGAACAAACATAAATTTAAAAAAAGAAAAAGAAAAAGTAGACAGATGTTATAGTTTTACCTTCTTGTTGCTAGGCAGGAGCACCCGATGAAAAGCAGCACACCGAGGAAAAGGGTTCGTTTTTGGCTCAGTCTTGACCAGGGCAGGGCAGAGCAGAGGCTGGGCATCACGTCTTGTACATCAGCTGGAAGGTAGTGAGAGGGGTGAGTGCCCAGCACCGGTAAGCTGAGCCAACAGATCTCAAGGTCTAGCGACACGCCTCTTCCAGCAAGGCTCCAACTCCCAAGGCTCCGCCAGCTGGGGCTTAAGTATAAGGCTTATATTCTCTCTCTCTCTCTCTCTCTATCTATCTATCTATCTATCTACCTATCTTTTTTTTTTTTTTTTTTGGTATTTTGAGGTA
Organism: Dipus sagitta; assembly: GCA_036346955.1. Taxonomy (NCBI): domain Eukaryota; kingdom Metazoa; phylum Chordata; class Mammalia; order Rodentia; family Dipodidae; genus Dipus; species Dipus sagitta. Next base: position 6,405,691 of record CM070793.1, on the reverse strand, counting down.
GGGTCTTAAGTATAAGGCTTCACCCCAAACACATGGGACGATGGAGAACACTTGACACTAGCACGGCAGACAAAACGCTCTCGAGGAATAAGCCGAATGACTTATACTCTGAGACATAATAGTGACACAGGAAAACACACACACACACACACACACACACACACACACACACACTAATCCCCCAATCAGGAGGCAGGAGGAAGAGTGCAGAAACAGAACCAAGTATATATCAATGCTGGATTTATTAAGTCAATAATAACTAAACGACAGAGGAGTGCTCAGCACTGAGACATCTCCATCGCACCATCAAAGGCTCAGGGTCCATTGTGGAAGAGGTGGCGGAAAGAATGTAAGAGCCAAAGGAAGGGTAGGACTCCTTACAACGTGCTCCTCCAGACACAAAATGGCCTGGATATCCATGACCTCACAGTGCCTGACACTACCTACACAAGACCATCATAAGAGGAAGAAAAGATGATGACATTAAAATAAAAGAGAGACCAATTGAGATGGGGAGGGGATATGATGGAGAATGGAGTTTCAAAGGGGAAAGTGGGGGGAGAGGGAATTACCATGGTTTATTGTCTATAATTATGGAAGTTGTCAATAGAATAATAATAAATTTAAAAAAATAAATAGATAATAAGCATTGCCTTCATAGGGCAAAGGACAAAAGATGTCTTTCCACTATCTGGTGTTGAACAAACTATCTATGTGGCCCTCTCTCTACTTCATACCATTCACAAAAATCAATTCTTAATGGATCTGATTGAAAAAGAGAAACAATGAACTATTAGAGGAAAACATAGATGAGCACCCTCATGACTTTGGAATAGGCAAAGACCTAAGCAGTGAGAACAGCAGTAACCATTAATTACTGTATTAAACTTTAAAAAAAAAATCTGTTAGCTGGGTGTGGTGGCGCACTCCTTTAATCTCAGCACTTGGGAGACAGAGGTAAGAGGATTGCCTTGAGTTCAAGGGCACCCTGAGACTACAGAGTTAATTTCAGGTCAGCCTGGGCCACAGTGAGACCCTACCTACCTCGAAAAACAAAATCTGTTAATCCAAAAATTGCTATTAAGAGAATGAAAAGGAAAACTCACATAGTAGTCAAAGATACAGGAATATAAGCAAATTTGAACAGATAGGAAAATTGATATAAAAAAAACCCACAATGAGTATCTGAGGAGATGGCTCAGTGGTTACCTACCAGATTTGATTACTTGATACCCACGTAAAGCCAGATGCACAAAGCGGTGCGTGAACCTGCAATTCAGTTGCCCTGGTGCGTCTATTTTCTCTCTCTCTCTCTCTCAATAAATAAGCAAATAAATAAAAATATTAACAACAACAACAAAAAAAACCACAGTGAGGAATAGAGAGATGGTTCAGTGTTTACGTGTGTTAAGCATGAGGGCTGGAGACCACCTGAGTTCAAGTCTTCAGAACCCACACATATAGCTGGGCATAGCCATGCCTACCTATAACCCCAGCCCTGTGGGCAGTGGAACCGTAGCAAGGAAAAACAGGAGGGTGAATGGTAGCAGGGGACATCCGATACATGTGCGCACACCACCCATTCTGTGTACACACACACAAAATGAAATAAATAAAATCCTACCATACCGAATGTTGCCAAGAATGGCAAGCAAGTAATCCTCACGCTTTGCTAATGGGATGTAAATTGATATGATCACTTTGGACAACTGACAATATCTATTAAAGCCTACATATGCATATTCCCAGTAATACCACTTCTAGGAAATTCTCCAACAGAAATGTGGACATGCATATTCCAAAAGATATGTCATAGGAAAACTATTCACAATAGTGCCAAACGGAAAAAAAAAATCACCTAAATAAATGCTCACCGGCGGGTTAGTAAATTGTGGCGCACCCACACGATCAGACATTGGAACAACATATAATTGTTTACAGCAGCAGTGTTGGGATAGAGAAGCTAGAATGTTGAGTCCAGTCCAGGACTTTTGGAGGAATTAAGATGCCAAATGACATTCGGGCACAGTTGGCCACAGTCTCCAGGGAATGATCTTGGGAAAGCTGAAAAACAACTATCAAAAGAGTAATGGTGGGGGTGGGGAGGGAGGCTGCTGGAGAGATGGCTTAGCAGTTAAGGCATTTGCCTGCAAAGCCAAAGGACCTAGGTTCAATTCCCCAGGACCCACATAAGCCAGATGCACAAGGGGAACATGCGTCTGAAGTTCGTTTGCAGAGGCTAGAGGCTCTAGTGTGCCCATTCTCTCTCTCTCTGTCTCTCTTTCTCTCTCTGCCTGCAAATAAATAAATAAAACTTAAAAAAAAAAGAGTAATGGTCGCTGGAAGAGATGGCTTAGTGGTTAAGGTGCTTTCCTGCAAATCCAAAGGACCCAGGTTTGATTCTCCAGGTCCCATATAAGCCAGATGTACAAGGTGGCACATGCTTCTGGCATTTGTTTGCAGCGGCTGATGGCCCTGGTGTGCCCATCCTCTCTTTCTCTCTCTCTCTCTCTCTGCCTGCCTCTTTCTCTCAAAAATAAATAGATAAAATATTTTTAAAAACAGGAATGGGCTGAGCATGGTGGCACATGCCTTTAATCCCAGCACTCGGGAGGCAGAGGTAGGAGGATCACCATGAGTTCAAGGCCTCCCTGAGACTACATAGTGAATTCCAGGGCAGCCTGCGCTAGAGTGAGACCCTACCTTGAAAAACCAAAAAAAAAAAAAAAAAAAAAAAAAAAAAAGATATATATAGAAAGAGAGAGAGAGAGAGAGAGAGTAACGGTCACTCCACGCAGCTGTGGGGGAAAGCCAGGCCAGGGTAGCAGCAGCAGCAGCAATAGTGCCGTCTTTCCTTGGTGCTGAGTGCTCAGCATTATTCACTCAACAGGGTGGAAGTGAAACGTCATTTCATTTTTTATTTTTGTTTTTAATTTATTTACTTATTTATTTGAGAGAGTCAGATAGAAAGAGGCAGAGAGAGAGAGAGGAAGAGAGAGAATGGGCATGCCAGGGCCTCCAGCCACTGCAAATGAACTCCAGATGCATGCGCCACCTTGTGCATCTGGCTTACGTGGGTCCTGGGGAAGCGAACTGAGGTTCTTTGGCTTTGCAGGCAAATGTCTTAACCACTAAGCCATCTCTCCAGCCCTAATTAATTTATTTTTACTGGAGACGAACAAGAGAGAGAGAGAGAGAGAGAGAGCGTGCCAGGGCCTCTGGACACTTGCAAATGAACTCCAGAAGCACACGTCACCTTGTGCATCTGGCCTACGTGGGACCTGGAGAGTCGAACCTGGGTCCTTAGGTTTCACAGGCAAGCGCCTTAACTGCTAAGCCATCTCTCCATCCCTGAAACATCATTTCAAAAAGACCTCTGCAGTGTTGGGCCTGAGAAGCCCCTAGGCCCTCTGGGAACCATATTCTCAGGATACTTAGAGCATGAATCATCGGCAACCTAGAACACGAGATTACACGCAAGAAACTGAATCAGATCCGTGCAGCATTGAGTGAGCTGAAAACCTGCTGGGAACCAAAGTCTACAAAAGAGGAACACAGACTCCAAGTTCGGGGATCCCTGGGTCGTCAGGCCCCCAAAGGCGTTCAGGCAACCATGGTGGTGAGCGCACATGAAAGAATCATTTTTGGGAGACAGTCTCCGTGAACAGCTCGCTTTAATCAATAGAGAAATGGGTTTATAAACAGTTGAGGGTCCTAAGGGGATTGGATGTACAAGGTTGCTTGCTGATGCCTAATTAGCATATGGGGACATTCATTCCAGCACGTAAGCAATGATAGGGTTATAGGGGGAGGGGCTGTGCAAAGGTTGCTGACTGATACCATATAAGGAGTTTCCTAGGCAACTGGCCAAAGGCCACAGGGCAAAGCGTGGCCTCCTGTAGCCCCGGGGGGGTCCTTAGCTTCGCCTGGCAGCTCAGGCCTGTCTCCTGAAGGCTCCTGCCTGTGCCTGGTAGTGCCCGACACCAAGTCCCATGCAGAACCTTGAGGAGACCTGCACTGGGACCCGTCCAACGCTTTACACGCAGAACTCACAGAGATGTGATTGGCATCCGAGACTCCATCTGTTTAGCAGTGCTCGTGGGTTGGAATGGCATCTGAATTTGACCTTCTGAAGCCTGGGCCTGCCCATCATAGGGGGAGTTCTCTGGGGTGACCCAGACTTCTTTTCCTTTCTACTCATACCCACAGTCATAGACATATTAGTACATACAATACTTTGCTCTCTGAAATGATTAGGGCTCAAGGGGTGTCGTTTTCTATTTAGTTAGATTTCACTGTACTTGCATAGGAAACCTACCTTTTATTTATTTATTTTTGTTTTGTTTTTGTTTTTTGAGGTAGAGTCTCAACTCTAGCCCAGGCTGAGACCTGGCCTTCACTATGTAGTCTCAGGGTGGTCTAGAACTCACAACGATCCACCTACCTCTGCCTCCTGAGTGCTGGGATTAAAGGCGTGCGCCACCACGCCCGGCCTCCTGAGCCTACCTTGGCTAGAGATGGTTGTTGCAGACTGCTTTTCTATTTTTAGGAGAATGGTGGAGATCAGGCCCGGTTCCTTGGAAACAAGTCTACTGAGGAAAATGATACTTCAATGTTACTTTAACCCACCCCCTCTTGAACACTTTACACACTTCCACTGAAAGAAGAAAGGTGACTTAAATTAAAAAAAAAAAACAAAAACAATTTAACTCAGATGTCCAAGTCAAAATTCAAAAACACAGGAAATATAAAAAGCCAAAACAAGGGGTGAAGGCATGGTTTAGCTGTTAAGGCACTTGCCTGCAAAGCTGAAGGACCTCAGTTCGATTCCCCAGGACCTATGTAAGCCAGGTGCACAAGGGGGCGCATGCATCTGGAGTTCGTTTGCAGTGGCTGGAGGCCCTGGAGCACCCATTCTTTCTCTCAAGATCTCTCTGCCTCTTTCTCTCTCTCTTCAAATTAATTAATTAATTAACTTTTTAAAAGCTTTTTTAAAAAAAAAAGCCAAAACAAGCCAGGCATGGTGGCACACACCTTAATTCCAGCATTCGGGAGGCAGAGGTGAGAGGATTGCAGTGAGTTGGAGGCCACCCTGAGACTACATAGTGAATTCCAGGTCAGCCTGGGCCAGAGTAAGACCTTACCCCCACCCCCTCAAAAAGAAAAGCCAAAACATGTCTCCTCTGAAAATTACCTATCTCACATGACTCCTCAATGAGAGATACTTTGATGATATTCAAGAATTATTAGAAACCAAAGACATAAGTGAATTCCAAAAAAGCACAAACAGATGAAAACAAGGAAGTCCACACAGAATATGAAAATGGAATTCAATAAATAAACAGAAATAATGAAGAAAAACCAAACTGAAGTTCTGGAAATGAAATATTCAATAAGTCAAAGAAAAAGCTCAGAGGGGAGTCACTCAAATAGACAGAATGGATCACAGGGAAGACAGAATATTGGGGCTCGAAGACCAAGCAGAGGAATTGGAAAATTATGTTAATGGTAAAGATAAATTAATAAAAAAATGTATGAATGGAACACACAAGATTTTGGAACACTGTGAAAGACCAAATTTACAAATTATGGGCTTAAAAGAAGAAGAATTTCATGCCAAAAGCATGGAAAACTTTTTTTTAATAAAGTCATAGTATAACATTTTCCATATCTGGAAAAAGAAATACCCATCCAGGCCCAAGAGTCATATAGAACACCAAACAGATGGGGCTGGAGAGGTGGCTTAGTGGTTAAGGGCTTGCCTGTGAAGCCTAAGGACCCCAGTTCGAGGCTCAATTCCCCAGGACCCACATTAGCCAGATGCACAAGGGGGCACATGTGTCTGGAGTTCGTTTGCAGTGGCTGGAGGCCTGGTGCACCCATTCTTTCTCTGTCTGTCTCTCTCAAATAAATAAATAAAAAATAAACAAAAAGAAAAAGAAAAAAAGAACACCAAATAGACAAGACCAGAAAAGGACCTTTCTTCATCACATTATAACTTTAAAAGTCATAAGGATTTGAAATGATGCATTTCAAGTTATGAAAGTCCACAGCTGTCCAACCAGACTATTATACCTAGTAAAATTATCTGTTACAATTGAAGAAGAAGAAAAAATTTCCGTGATAAAATCAGGCTAAAGAAACTTTGCTAGGCGTGGTGGCACACGCCTTTAGTCCCAGCACTCTGGAGGTAGGAGGATCACTGTGCATTCAAGGCCACCCTGAGAGTACATAGTGAATTTCAGGTCAGCCTGGGCTACAGCAAGACCCTACCTCGAAAAACCAAAAAGAAAAAAAAAAAAGAATTAATTTATAACCACTACATAAGCTATAGAGGATACTGGAAAGAATTCTTCGGTTGGAAGAACAAGATGATTACACCCAGGAGGCTATAGAAAGAAACCATGCTAGAACAGTAATTAATTAAAAAAAGTTTAGGAAAACACCAAATAATACAACTTAAGAAAATGGTGGGAATCAACATATAACTTTCAATAACAACACTGAATATTAATAGTCTCAACTTACCAGTTAAAAGACACAGACAGGGCTGGAGAGATGACTTACAGGTTAGGTGCTTGCGTGCAAAGCCAAAGGACCCAGGTTTGATTCCCCAGGACCCACGTAAGCTAGATGCACAAGGTGGTGCATGCCTCTGGAGTTTGTTTGCAGCAGCTGGAGGCCCTGGCATATCCATTCTCTCTCTCTCCATCTATCTATCTATCTATCTATCTATCTATCTATCTATCTATCTATCTCTGTCTCTATTTGTCTCTCTGTCTCTCTCAAATAAATAAGTAGGTAAAATACAAAAAAATTAAAAAAAACACAGACTACTAGATTGGATAAAAACAAAACAAAACAAAACAAAACAAAACAAAACAAAACAAAACAAAACAAGATCCATATACTTATTGCCTCCAAGTGACACACCTCACCATCAAAGGAAAACACAACTTTAATGAGAAAGGATGGAATAATATATTCCAAGCACATGGAAGTAGAAAAAAAAAGTAAAAAAAAAAAAAAAGTCCTACTGGCAATAAAATAGACTTTAAACTAAAACTAGTCAGAAAAGATAGAGATGGCCACTGCATACTGATTCAGGGAAAAGTCCATTAAAGGGACATTACTATCCTAAACATGTACATATTGTACATGGGTGTCCCCAAATTTCATAAAACAGATACTACTAAAGTCACAGACCAATCTCCCTGATGAAAATAGATGCAAAAATTCTCAATAAAATACTTGGTAGCCAGCTGCGTGTGGTGGTACATGCTTTTAATCCCAGCACTTGGGAGGCAGAGGCAGGAGGATCATTGTGAGTTTGAGGCCATCCTGAGTCTACAGAGTGAATTCCAGGTCAGTCTGGGCTATGGCGAGACCCTACCTCATAAAACAAAAATAGACAAACAAACAAACAAAAAACCTTGCCAACCAAATTCAAAAAACACATGAAGATAGGCTGGAGAGATAGATGGCTTAGCTGTTAAGGCTCTTGCCAGCAAAGCCAAAGGACCCACATTTGATTCCCCAGGACCAATGTAAAACCAGATGCACAAGGTGGCGCATGTGTCTGGAGTTTGTTTGCATTGAATAGAGGCTTCGATGCACCCATTCTTTCTCTCTCTATCTGCCTCCTTCCCTCCCTCGCTCTTCAATAAATAAATAAAATTGAAATAGTTAAAAAAAAACAACAGGAAGAAATCATTCACAGTTATCAAGGTGGTTTCATTTCAGAGATGCTGGGGTGGTTTAACATATGCAAATCAATAACGTAATACATCACAAAAATCATCAAACACAATGCATCCCATAAATGGGCCGAAGGCGGAAATCAAAGGGTTGTCACAATTGGTACCCAAAAGGCCTTTGACAAAATCCAACATCCCTTCATAAAAACTCTGAAGAGTTAAACTGGGTGTGGTGGTGCGAGCCTTTAATCCCAGCACTCAGGAGGCTGAGGTAGGAGGATCGCCGAGAGTTCGATGCCAGACTGAGACTACATAGCGAATTCCAGGTCAGCCTGGGCCAGAGTGAGACCCTACCTTGAAGAAAAAAAAAAAAAAAAGAAAACTTTGAAGAGACTAGAAATGGATTGAGCACAGCACAACACAATAATGTACAGCCTATATATGCCCGTTCCCATGAAAATCAGGAACCAAACAAAGGTGGCCACTCTCCCCAGCCCCTCTGGAACACAGTGTTTGAAGTCTTAGCTAGATCGGGAAGGCAAGAGATGGAAATTAAGGTATAGAAAGAGGAAAAGTAGAAGTCAAAGTACCCTTAATTGCAGATGATATGATTTCATACATAAGGGGCCCTAAAGACCCCATTGGAGGGCCTGAGGAGACAGCTCGGTGGTTTATAGTGCTTGCTTGTAAAGGGCTGTTGGCCTGGGTTTGATTCTTTTTTTTTTTTTAAATATATTTTATTTACTTATTTATCTGAGAGAGAGAAAGAGCGAGCGAGAGAGCAAGAGAGGGAGAGAGAGAGAGAACGGGCACGCCAGGGTCTTCAGCCACTGCAAACGAACTTCAGACGCGTGCTCCCCCTTGTGCATCTGGCTAACGTGGGTCCTGGAGAGTAGAACCCGGATCCTTTGGCTTTTCAGGCAAATGCCTTAACCACTAAGCCATCTCTCCAGCCCCAGGGTTTGATTCTTTAGCACCCAAATAAAGCTATGTGTAAAGTGGTACACACACACACACACACACACACACCCCTAAATAAATGAAAACTTTTCTAAGAAGACTCCACCAGGGCTGAGGAGATGCCTCAGCAGTTAAAGATGTGTGCT